>JAGDQP010070432.1:0-10754 GCA_022664845.1 Lepisma saccharinum
GAGACGACCATTTCACGTCGTCCTTGCACAAGGAGCAGGTTTTTGTTATGTTAGGTGTAATAAAATTGAATCTGAATTAGAGGGCAAATACTGTCCTCCACTGGTAATCTCCATTGCAAAATAAATATATATTTCTGGGGATAAGCGACGTAAGATACCAGAGTTAGTTCACTCGCGAGATTGAACCTACCTCTACAGCGAATGTCTTATGTAAGAATGATTAAGATTTTTCGGTTTGCTTTCTCTGCGATTTTCTTCAAAAGTCAAATAAGTTTCAGATTCTTAAATCAAGAATTTATCTAAAATCTCGAAGTTTACGCCTCCTTAAAAATACCATATAACGAATGGAAAAGAAAAGTTCAAGCACGAAAGAAATCAGAAACTTTACAATAATTTCGCGCTTTGAAACATAACATTTAACCAGAAGAACGTTGAGGCGGTGTGTGTCTAATCTTCCTATCCAACACGTTAACGATAATTTCAATGATAAGAATTGTGAGAGCAACGCATAAACCAGTCAGAAGTAATATAAATGCACTAATCAAGTTCTCCATGGCTATAGGTATTGCCTTATCTTCTTTGTATTCCACTGTTCTATTGAAATTTATATAAATATATTCTTGAATGTTCTGAGCCACTTTCTCCTCCCATTTGAATTGTAAACCAGCTTCGAAGCATGTTGTTATGATACGATTAAAAAGTCCTGTAAAGGGAGAACCACGTCGCAAATAAAACGCTTCAGGAACCATTAGAAGTTTGTCTGTGCCTATATCATACAACATGCGTCCAAAATTATCTTTAAAGTAATGATTTAAAAGTAGATATGCTTCACGATATATAAAGATGAAGGCAAATCTCTCCCCCTTAGACACTCTTTCGAAACAATCGAATTCACAATCCATTGACTGATAGTTATTGAACACAGCTGAAGACTTGTAGGTATCTTCGTCGTCAAATAGCTGTCGGAAACCCAGTGGACCTCCAAATGGTATTTCTGCGTCCACTATATCTTCCATGGTTTTAATTCTAGAGTACATCTTAGGTTTCGTTAGGAATCCTAGTAAAGCTGCCTGATAGCCTGTGTTTATTACTAGAGAAGCTATCACCCACATTATGAATAGGATCCTTCCTGAAAGTTGGGAAGGCTGAGAAGGAATAGAAATGCCCAAAAGAATTGAAAGAGTTTCAATAAAGGAGTAATCAGACACGTGATAAATGTTATGTAATCTGATGTTTTTGAACACCTGAACGTACAAACTTACAATTAGAAGAGCTAACGCTGTGTTGACCCACACTAAACTTTGTAATGGAAAGAAGACCTTCATCCAAATAGGATAGGCTTGTGGTAGTGGTACAATCCACACGAAGTAAGCAAAATTTCCAGTCAGTATGTAATCAAAGAATGTTAGAAGATCTTCTTTAATTCCTGCTCTTCTAAAAAATGTTTCATATTTACCTGTAAGTAAATCCTTTAAATCTCGCGAAAAGATTCCGTTCTGGTATAAAAATCCTTCGCTATAATGGTTATGAATTTTGAAGGTACAATTTACCACTCCCTGAATTACTGACAAAAGGTTCCCTACACTACCCTCATACGTAACTGTACCATCAGCTTTGAAAATAGGTTGTACCTCTGAAAGGACTAAACTAGCAACGACATTCAATGTACAACCGAAGATGTTATAAATTTTGTTAGGAAATAAATTTTCCCCAACTGCAAAAGCATTGCCCAGCCAACGGTCTAATATTACTGCCTTCCCCACAGATTTACAGTGGTTTTTAGAAAATGGAAAGTAAGTGTAAACATAAACTGAATTCTGATTGGATTCAAACATATTTCCCCCCGTGTTAGATATTTCTTTAATTTTAGGAGCAACGATTATGGAATTGACCATATCATGTTTACGCATTACCTGAAAAATTTCAGTGATATCATGATTAAGGATCTTTGTATTCCAAATCGCTATCATAACATTAACTGGTGAGATTCTGCTTTTAAACCACCAAAATTCTTTCATTATAAGGGAAATAGTTGAGGGATTTTGTATTAGATAAATGTAATCTACACTGAGTCTGTCACGGTCCGTGAATGTTTCCAGTTTTTCCAAAGCATATTCACTGATGTTATTTGGAATGACTCTCAGTATTGGTCTGGTGAAATTCGTATCCAAATAGGTGTCGAGAACATACATTTCTTCAGTCTGGAAAACCACTAGTTGCCTTGTACTTTTAAAATATGTCTTTAAAATCGAATTGATACATTTTATAAAATTCTCTTGCATAAAATATTTCGCATCGAAAGATACTATATTTCTCGATCTTACAATTATCACAAAGCCCATGAATATAAGTATTGTTATTTCATTGATCATTTTCGGGTTTCCTTTTGAAAATGTTCTCTCAACCGATTACGAATCCAGGGAATCATGATGCCACTTTTGAAATAATCCTATTTTATCGCAGAGGTGTATGAAATACACGAAAATTTCCTTGAAAGGAAAATTTCATCTACATCTAAACATGGAGGGGTAATGGAATATTGGTTCAGGAATAAGATACAATCATGGATTTCCATTCGTGTCAAGGTATGAAGTAAGCCTTCTACCACAATACTCGTAAAGAGATTGGGAAAAGGGAAACATAGTATCAGCAATAGTAAAAAGTCGTAACACGTTATTTCCCTGCAACACTGTCCATTTTGCATACATCTTTTGGAGTAATATGTTGGTAGAGTTTCCGAAATAGAAATCACGTATTATTCATGGTCCACCGACAGGAATGGTTGCATCAACAAGTTCTTCAGAGTTGTGTATATTTGCTTGGCTTGTAACAGGAAACCCATAAGACATGTTTCATTTCCTGTGATCAGTACAACGAATCCCAGATTTCAAATGTGCAATGTTATGTATTCATGAATCATCGACAGATTGTAGAAAAAGAAAGGAATTGTTTGAAATCGTTCATGAGTGTGTACTTCAATTACGAGTTTCATTACCAAAGTAACAAAAAGAAAGCAAATACTGATGATAGAACATGGAATAATCGGGAATGGGAATATTAAAATCATCCATTTTCGATATATACCCGGAACTGGAGCCACCAATACATAATCTTCCATGAATCTAGTCGGTATTTGTCATGTAAACGGTACTATATTTGGAACTTTATCACAAAAACAACCATCAACAATTCGACATATCTAATTATATGCCCAATTTCAGCACTGTTTTGAACATTCTTCAATGGCTCTATCAACTGGATTTTTGACCGAAAAGTTTGGATTCTTTCTGTCATGTATTTTCAGTGTAGAATTCATTCTTTCGGACAGTACGTAGAAGGAATTACCAGTTCGACCTGTCAAACTTCTCTGTCCATTGTCCATGATTATTTGTCCATAAATAAAACATGACCTAAATAAACTTCAAGTGTAGAAGGTCAACCTTGTAAATTACGTAGTCTCTAAAGAAATAAGCTTCTCTCTACTTCAAACCTGCCGCCCTTCCATCGGGCAGCGATTGACGGATCTCCTACATCGTTGCAGTGGGAAGTCGTGAAATGGATATAAGTATATAAGGATATGGCATTATAGTAAGACCCTGTACAGTGTGCTGCTACAAGAATAATATAGATATCACATGCTCTGGCAAATATGGGTTTAATCGCTCCCTTTCTCGAGCGAGATTTTATGATCAAAACAATTATTGAGTTTGAGTTTTGTAAAGAGTGTCATAATGCAGCTTACGTGCAAGGTACAGATTTAATAATGCGTATTCATCTGCAAAATTTCGATATGATATAATCTGAATATAAAGGTTTCGAAGTTGTAACGGCACAATGTGTCATGCCATTTACTTGTTTTCTTCTCTTGTTTTATCAGTGTTTGTTTGAGAAATTTAAACATTTTTTAGCAAACACAACACGGTCTAATTGACCCGTGAGACGGAGGACAAAATGATAGAATGTGCTTTTGTAGTTGATAAAACAACAGTTAATGGGTATATTTATTATTTTGTTAACTAAGGATTATAGAGGCAAAGGGAAATAACTTACCAATATTTTGATACTCTGATAAGTATACCTACAAGTTAAATATTATTGTATATCTTTAATCTTTTAGAAGCTACAGAAGGCATGATACGTCCAACAGGCGATCACATCAAATTTTTACTAAGTGCATTTTATTGTAATTTTATTTCGTAACTTTATTTTGTGAATATAAACTCTAATATTCTGAAAACACTGATCGACAAAATAAAGTCACAAATGGCTTTTGAAAATGATTAACAAATATTTTTTTTGCGGCACTGAGTTCAAAAGTGACCACCGTTTGTCGCCATCACACGACATTTTATCTTAACAGAAATGGAGACTACAGTTAGACAGAGAGACAAAAGTCATAGTACAGCCTTGTTGTTCACAAATCGGAAATGAAGCATTGTAGTATATAAATGTGAAACAGTAGTAAAGAACATATCAAAAATGTGATAGTGTCATTAGAAAGATATGCCAGGTACCGGATTTGACCTAGATTTAACGGGTCAGAGTTATCTTCACTGAAAATGTGCCGCGTGATATATTTATGAACCTCCACTACATACTTATTTCTCACAAACCGATATCTAACTGAAGCATCGCAGTACCCAAACTTCGAACGGTGGAGAGAGGTTACATTTTGAAGTGCAACATCAATGGTGCTGCTATTTTGAAATTCGCCATATTGGATGATTTTTTTTAAACTAGCAAGGTAATCGTGTGGTATATCGATCAACACTAGAATGTTCCCAGAAACTCATTCCAAGTATTAAATTTGAGCCACCTTTGTCTGACTACGGTGTCAGAGTTGTCTTCTCTGAAAATGTGCTACTTGATATATGAATGGACCTCTAGTACAACCTTGTTTCTCACAAACTCATTAGTTATATTCAATCATAATGACAACCAGTTCGCACTACTTCTAATATTCGTTACAGGAAAGATATGAAAAGATCAAAGATTGGCTGGCTAAAATATGTTCATATGGATTACATTTTACAAGAACAGAATAGCAATAAAAGAGCAACAAAAATTAAAGTTTGTTAAAAGTATGTTGCAAACTTCTTCTCTCACTCTCAGCTGTTTTAATGATCGATGGTTCTATTAAATATAATGCAATACTGATTTAGTCAGAAAGCGAGGAAAGGAACACACACGAGGATATTTATACACAATAAGCAATACAACTTTATTAGTAGTTCTTTCTCAATAAAGTAAATTAAGAAATAGTGAATTTAAATAATTGAAACATGACGAAAAGCATTTTGCCTTAGATTCTGAAAATTCTTATCAAAATTTTGAACATACGTAAGTTCAAATACTATCCACCTTGTTCTTATTGTATTCCTTTAAGAATAAATTTTAAATGATTAATCGGAAGAACCAAAGACATTCTTGTTTTCCCACAATATAATTGGCCAAAACTCTATACAGCTAAATGCACTTACGTATAACATTTAAAAATAACAGTTACAATTTCATATTTAATGGCTTTTGTGCCCATGTGTCATCAACTGTAATTTTAAAAGGAAGGAGACTAAGGGAATTTACAACGAAAGGAGAATTTAAATCCATCTTTAGTTCTCGGAGGCTCTATCTCGTCATTTTCCTTCGTCCTGCAGTTCTCTATAGTATGAAGTCCCTTTCTCAACCAAGATTTACTATTCTATTCTGATCCCATTTGATGACGAATAATCTAAGGAGCTTAACCTCGGTCTGATGGCAAGATTATTAACAGAGGCTTTCTTCTAAATTTGCAGGTGAGGTTCATGACGCTGAAACCTTGTTATGTTTAGTTAAACAAAGATAGAGTTTCTGTACGGTAAGAGGAGAGCTGTCTTTTCTTGTATTCCTGTATTTCACATAAGTCATGAAATCATAGTTGCAAATGTCAAACGCAATCACTTCACTCAAATATGAAAGTTTAACTTTTTCATCTCAGGTTAAATGGTCATGTCAGAAAGCAGGTGGTAGGATCAAATACTGAACGTAGATTTGAAATCTGCTTGTAAAAATCTCCAGTTTGAAACATACTTTCCATGTCGAAGATGGCACTCTGGACTATCCAGTCTCTTAATCCCTTGAATTTTCATTCCTAAACCAAATAATTTAAGTATTTTCTTAATCATGACCTTATACAGTACTTGCTTTCAGGTTCACTGAGTTTAGAAAGAAATCATCACAGAAATGCAACTCAAAGCAAGGATTCCCAAGTGTCACACCTGGATTTGCTTAAAACACCTCCAGTGGATAAAGGAACGAGTTAAGACATATGCATGTTTATATCGGCCAGCGTGGGGATGAAGTGAGCAAATGTCCCTCTAAATTGCAAACATATGGCAATGCGACATCTTGTATCAAGACCGTAACGACAAACGCACACTGTGGATTTGCTTGACACTTTTACAATGAATAGAGGAAGAAACAATAAGGGATAGGAAATTTGTAATAGTAGTTTATAAGAGTGGTAAGAGGCCCACAAATTACGAATATTGTGTGCAATGTACACCTACCAACCGGAACGATAAATTAACACTCCTGATTGTCTTGAAACTACTACAATGAAGAGATTAAAGAAAGGTAAGGAATATTGGCCAAGGTGAGATATAAGATTGGATGCGCTTCAAACTCCTACAGTGGATAAAGGAACGAGAATTAACACACACGTATTTTTTTAATATCGGCCAACGTGGCCTTGCTAGAATGTGTCGCATTGCCCTATGTTCTCGCTTTACGGGGCCGTTTGCCCTGTTCATCCCCAACGTTGGCCGATATAAAAATATTATGTTTGTCTTACTTCTCGTTCCTTTATCCACTGCAGGAGATTCAAGTAAATCCGGGTGTTACACTATGGAATCCTTGTTTGTCCAGCTCTTATCATGGCAGTATCTCACATTTAGAGGGACAAGGAGAGCCGTTGCACCTCTTCCAAAATGAAAGTTTTCAAGGTAAGATCTTCTGCAAAGATTAGAGTTTCTAAATACAGACTGCATTTCTAAATCTTTCCTACTTTTCGTATGAAACTAAAAGGCCATATCCAATTTTAAAACAGTCTTTGTGTCTCTTGCTGGAACTTCATTTCATGACTGGATTCTTACAGCGGCGAGTATGTGTTAGTTCGCCTCATTATTGGAAGCAATTTTTAAATTATAGTGTTCATCCATTACTTGTACAGAGAATCGAATCATTTATTCGATTGGTTTAAAAACTGAGTGGGCGAACCAGTCAAAATAATAACAACCAATACAGGCGAACCTTCTTAATATCACAACTGGACAAGGCGACCCAGGGCGAACCTGCTGAGTACCATAACCACACAAGTTGATAAGGAAGTGAAGCGTCGTACTACACAAATGAGGAATGGTGGGAACAGGCTACATTTTGGAGAACAGTATCAACGTGGTCCTCATCTTGAAATCCGTCATATTGGATCAATTTTCAAATGGCAAGTGGGGCTTCCAGAAACCATTCCATGTATTAGGCTTGACCTAAGTGTTACGGTGTTGGAGTTAAGAGGCAGTTAGATATTTATCACATGTACAGGGAATTTTCAAAAATGATAAGTCTGACACTGTAAGAGGTAGATCGAATGTAATACCAGGTATGTGTATGATAATATTCTTGTGTTGTTTCATATGTCACATAACTCACTTTCTTACTGAAGTAATTGACCTCTATTTAATATTGGGGGTTTCAATATGGCAGTCACGTTGAACATCTACACTAAAATATAGTCCTTTTCCACCATTCTATATTTATGTACTATCATGTTTCATTTCCTTGACGGTTTGTGAACCACAAGGATATCCTTCGAAAATATAGTGCTTATATTCCTACTATATATTCATATTCTTCCTACTATATAATTTAAATGTATTCGACTTCAGTACTCCGGAATATAGTCAGAACGCTTGAAATTAAGAAAATAAGTTATTGTTGACCAATGTAATTATTGAAAGTGAAGCACATTTAAGAAAACAAAACAAAAAGAACAACAAATGTCCGGACAAACTTTTGATGTGGTCAGTCAGTTTTATGCCCACTTCATACTACTGTACTAATGATTTCTACAGAAGAAATTCACCTACAGAAAGAAAGAAATTCCAACTTAGCGATAGAGAGCAAAAGCGGGTTAGTTAAAATCAGGTTAGATTTCTCAAGTTAGACACTTCAAAACGAACTTTTATTGACCGGTGTAGATTCCTGTAGCACTCGTGATCATATGTTACCTTATTGATAGCGTTGAGGCACCAAACTACAATGGTATGGAGTAGGACAATTTTAATTGCTAAAACACCAACACTTTGAACCTTGTCAGTTTCGCTGACATTCTGCAGAAGCTCATCAAACAGCCTGTCGATAAATCGCAACCTTGTTCATTTCCCGGTGTTATATCATTGAAATTTTACATAACATCACTGTATGATGCTCTAATGAATGTCATTGTAAGTCATGATGAATGTCGCTGCTTAAACTAGTACGGTAAAAGGAATCTCAGTTCTGTGTTTCTTCATGGTTTAGCGTGACCCGGCACTCTTTAGCGGAATTAGATCTAATGATGGACCGGTACAGCCTGTTTTTTTCTAAACAAGTAAGATTCTTACATAGCACAATTGATATCGAAGAACTCATGCTTGCCTCCGCAAAGTGGATTTCCACCGCACGTGCAAGCGGACACTTTGAATTTTACAGTAGACTACTTAAACGATAAGATACTAATTGTTATACAATAACAAATGTGACTGCTCCTTGCCTAACAGTCAATAAAGATTATCCCAACTGGATTCCAAGCTTGTTTGTATGGGCCTACTAAGTAAGGTTTCTATTTTTTTTCTCTCAGACTCTGGTTGAATGACAGAATGTCACTTTCAATATTATATGTGGGCGCTTTCTGTCCATCTATATTCTCTTGAACTATGCGCACGACGATACTGAAGAGAGAATGCAACTTTATGAAGTTGTTAAGCGTAGACATGCGGTATATAGAAGGGAAGTTAAGGAGTGTGGCTACACGAAAATGTACTCAATGTCAGTCCTTTGTATTGTAATAATATAATTACAATTGACATGCTAATTCTACATCAATTAAAAGCAACGAAATAATGTAGATAAACAAACAGTGAAAATGTCAAATGAAGACCTTAAGGAAGTAGTAACGTGCGTTGTTCCTCTAAAACAGTTACAATGTAGATGTTTTAGAATTTTTTGGTATCAATTTTCAAAATAAGAGGGTTAATAATGATTGTTTTCTCCTTTCAACCAGCATTAATTATTTAGAACCTTAATTAATTAATTAATTAAAAAACAATTCCTTTACTTAACAATTAGAAAACAATTAATTAATTAAAAATAGCAAATAAAAAGCAATATCATACGTGTTCCACATTATAAAAAGATAAGTATTGCGTTTGTAAAGTGACTATTGAATTATCTGTATTCAAGTGAATTAAAGCAAATATTGGTGAAATTTATTCCTTAAATTACTTTATCACAGCACGCAACCACATGTTTGTACTTATAATTCCAACAACACCTAAATATGTTTTAGTTGTCAGTTTGAAGTAATAATTGCGTTCAAAGCTTAGTATTCTTCGAAACAAGTTTATGTTTGCAAGTTTCTTTACTTATTTAATATTTCTCTTTTTTTCTCTTCAAAGACTCGAAGCATCTTGACTTTAATTAATACACTTACTCTTTGAAACTTAATCCGCGGAGTCTGAAAATAAGTAACATCCAAGAGTCGTTCTACAAAAGGATTTATGTACTGACAGTTGGTAACGTTCATACATTCATCGTAGTCAATATTCATTTGAATATAGTAGAGAAACTGCTCGTTCTGGTTCAATAACATCACCACGATACCGTAAATACAGCGACCGACAAAGAACTAAGCTCTTTGAACGGTTCACCAGCGTTTTGGCATATGAATTTCATGAAATGTATGTACAGCGGATCACTGTTTGCTCACAAATTTATACCTTATTGCACACGTTTGCCCTTACGATACTCCTTAAGAGATTGTGTCATACATATATACAGAAGGTAAAGCCCAGTCAAGAAACTTCAAGGAGACCGTGAAGGCGGCAATAAAGAGGAGATCACAGCCAGTCTTGGAGTTCCTTTGATTTGGGGAAGCACCAGTTACTTGCCAAGCAAATACTCAATAGACCTAGTAAAACGGCAGAAGTACCAGTTAGGAAGTTACGTAGGTATGATTACCTACGTATATTCTTAACTGATACTTCTGCCGACGTTTTTACTAAATTTGTACTGTTAATATCTGAAGATTTAAGATACACTTCTAATGTGAACATTTATAATTTCATTTCGGAGCGTCATGTAGAGGATCTTACCAAGGAACCTTGTCCCTCTTAATAAGAAACACCTTATCCGTGAGGAATGTAAGAGAGACCGGGCAACTGGACAGTCAAAGATTTTGAAATTATACTATCTGACAACAACACCAAGCTGAATTTCATGGTACAAACTACAAAGAGCCACTAGTACAGTTGAAGCTATAAAAGGTCAGTGTATTAACCATAGCATTTACCAAAGGTCTTCTTTTATTGCCAGACATCTGAGGAATAAGTTAAATTTCTCAGTATTCATACATCCATTATTAGTGACAAACATCATAGAGTAAATGATATATGTCTCGTCTGCTTTCAATTTTGTAATATATTACCCTTAAGATTAAAGATTCTGAAGGTAGGCAGATTTGG
>JAGDQP010070433.1:0-10754 GCA_022664845.1 Lepisma saccharinum
CTGTTCAGAACAGACACGCCTTGCAGAATTTCCCTGTTATTCGATATAACGTAGTCAGTTTCGTTTTTGGTCCCATTTGGGCCTTTTTATGTCCACTTCCTCTGGGGTGGTTTCTTGAAAAATGTATTGGAAATGAACAGTCTGTTGGTGTCTGAGAATTCCACTAACTTCTCTCCTCTCTTATTTCTTTTGCCAAATCCAGTTTCCCACTATCGTTTCACTGCTCTGGTTATTTCCTACGTTCATATTGAAGTTTCCCATTACAATTTTGTAATGCGATTTGCTATCCAAAATCTTCTATATCTAATCGTATAGAAACCTTCGACTTCCTCCTCCTCCTCCGGATATGAGGATGTTGGAGCATACACTTGTATAATTTTCATACTGTATCTCGTGTTTTTATTTTTATTATTTTCCATTTTTTGTTCCTTTGAAGTAGATCGTGTGTCCTGACGGTAATTCCAAACTGGTGATAGTCATTCTTCATTCTTTCTCCACACTTCTGATAGTCCTATGATGTCCCACTTAATCCTCTTAAGTTAATTCTGAAATTCTTCTAATTTGTCCTGCAAGTGACTGACAGTTCAGAGTCGCCACGTATAGGTCCGTTTGAGTTGCCGTGTCGGTGTCCTGGCAGTCTACAGTCCAAACCCGGGCATTTTGACCCTCTGACTTCGTGCAGGACTGACCGGTGCCGTTACCAGCTGCATTCCGTCCTCCGGGCAATGAGTACCTCCGAGGCTGATATTTGTTCGCCAAGCAGTTGCTTGAGTACTAACAGGCCCCACGACGTGAACGTATGGATTGGACATTAGGCGTCTGCCCCGGTCGGTTCCCTTAAGCCTTAACAAGAGGAATTAAGGGTCTCCAAACATGTCAGGTTGGTAATGCTGACAACTGGGATAATTGAGGTCTGGGACTAGCAGCACTTTCTCCTATTGTCTTGAGTGATGTTTAAGCTAAGTTTGGGGCAGATGCGGTATGGAAAAATTTGCAAAAGAATGATTTTTAAAAAAAGTTGGCAACACTGGGAACTGGGCAACCCGGAACACCTCATGTATATCAATTATATTTGTAATCTAACAGTATTTAGGGTTTAATTTATGTTGCATTTCTTCTTAATTGCCTATATAAAAGTAATTCTACCTAAAGATGTTAGTAGTATTACAAATTGTTCCCTTAAAAAAAACACTAAGTCTTACGTGTTTTTTCTAAAATAAATTTTAGGAAAGAGCGAGCGTTATTTATTTTTTTTTATTTTAAATTTATTTGCAACATTATTGACGGGAAAAGTTTGTTTGGATCGGTCGGTATGTTCTACTTAACATTTCACTTGTAAAGTTGTAGTAGTTGTTTTGATGACAACGAGAATGTGCAGTAGAGCTAAATCGGCTATCAGTGGACAAATAAACATTGTTTGCAGGATTCATAACTTTATATTTTCCTCCTAAGTTTTAATATTTAGAATAAAATGTTGGCAGACATGTATATGGTACTACAAACAGACCAAGTTTGTGGTTATGTACGTGACATAATCTTTCAAAAACAAAATTGTCAGTAAATAATGCGGAGAGAAAAAAAGTACAAAGAAAAAGCGGGAAAACGAGGTATATGTCCTCTTTCTTTCTCAGATGTTTTTTATCGTCTTTAACCCTCTCAAAAAATACAATTTCCTACATCCAGTTTTGACAAGAAAAAAAAATGTGTTAATATTGTGGACTTTTATCATTTTCGTGAGAGGGAGAGAGACGATACAAAACTTCTGAGAAAGACTGTACTGGTCAGTTCTAAATATGATACAAGATTTTGGACGACCTTCGTACATGAAACATTCGTCGCTGGTAGTATACAAATAGAGAGCACCATCCAATATTCGAGGACATCTTCAACTTCCCAGCAAGTATATTTTTGTGATCAGTTTCAACTTGGCCGAATCTCCGTTGGTAGAACGTTGGCTTAGTAATCGGAAGGTCCTGGGAACGATCCCAGCGGCGGACACCTATCTGGGCAGATTTTTCTCAGTCATACCAGGCAAATACCAAAATAGTACCTATTAACTGGTTGACGACCTTACAACATCCTCTCTCCCCACCCTATCCCGACCTGAGCCTGAGATGCCTAAAAGCCATAAATAAATAAATAAAAAATAATCAGTTTTACGTTATGGTTAGCAGGAAACAGTAAGTTATGCTCGCAAAATAAATTATCATGTAATGGCTTGCCGGCACTTTTACAAACTTGTGCCTTAAAAATTGTCCTTGTATGCTTTCATGACTTATAGCCTTGTTGTTCTGATTCGCGAAGTAACTTTATCGCCTGGAATCATGGGTAAAAGACATTGATATATCTAATCAGTTCTTCATATGCTATTTTGCGTAGTGGAAACAAACAACAAAGCAGGCGACAAAGAGCAGAAGATAAAAACTAAGCAAGACGCGAAAGAGGAAACTAAAGGAGAAAGAGCGGGGGGAAACAAACGAAGCGGCTTCCATCCACTTGTGTCACTTAAATCGCGGGTGGCACGCAGAACATGTAGCCAACACGCAACATGTTAACAACGTTTGTGTTAACATGGTTTCTTTGTAACCATTTGACCAAAAATATGCTATCGAGTAGGTTGGTTAAATGAGTGTTTGTACTTTAAAACAAGAAAAGACACCGCTATTGGAACTGTTCTACTTCCTTGGTTGTTGTCATTCCACACTTTCCTTTCACGTTTCAGTTTGGAGAATAAAAAATAGGATAATTATCGATTTTTTCCCCCCTGTAGTTTGCTCCGATAGTGTATCTCGTGAATAATTGCATATATGCGTGTTGAATATTCCTGATGGATGTGGTTATGCCGTCACTGGTTTCAATAGTGACAGGTGCAACCGCATTATGCAATATCTCACGCGATTTTGTAAAATTGCTAACTTCCTTTCTTTAAAAGGGGTTTAAAATAAAACTTGTAGACTGTGATTCGAACATAAATTTTATTCCGTAAGCGTATCCATATTTCCAGTAAGTTTTTTGCCCATCCTACATTAAATTTATTGTAGATTAAACTACATTTGAAGAACATCATCTTTATTAGGCTGTTTGGGCATACATTGTGTGTAAATGTTCAGTGGCGGTTGATGATAAAAGGTTGCAGGATTGCACAACAACCATATTATTTTTTTTGTTAATAAACAGTAAAATAATGTATCTGGCTCCATACTATGGGGATAAGTTCGTAACTTACGTATGTCCATTTCACAACCATAACATGTGCGTAGCCCGGTCTTTGAACTTCGATTTAGAAAAAAAAAAAAGGGTTTACGGTCAAGGCCTGAGGCAGATTAATTCAGAATGAATATAGTGCAAATGTAAAATATATCAGTAAATAAAGGGTGTATGTATGTATGGATTAATAAAGGCGTAGAAAAGTGTGATGTGAAGATAATTCGTTAATAGTAGGGGAGAGTTGGACAGAACTGGGAGGTGTAACTTGAATTGAATAATGTGTAAAATAAAGAGACTAACCAGAATGCATTTTCACTCCAATGAAACTTTCATCTTTCTACTTCACAGGATATAATTAAATGTTTCATTGATGTTTTCATGTTTCCTGGAAATTTAAAAGAAAAGTAAGTTTTGTCCAACCGGTATGATAAAATAGGGATAATCATTTAAATCAATAGTAGATTTCATTACACATCGAAAATCATTAGCGTAAACCTATGTCTGTTTCCGAGTGCAGAAGCTACGAGCACAGTGGTAACAATGTAGACTGGTGAAAGATAGATGTGGTTTCACAAAAACCACTGTGAAAGATAGATGAAAAATGTATTTTCTATTTTGATGAGTTGTTCAAAGCTATTGTGCAATGTTTGTATGTTTCAAAAACAATGCCTCTTTCTATTGTTACATAAAAGCATTTTTATTGTTTCAGAAAATACCTTCTTAAAATCTCGATAGAATTAACGAGTCTGATTTTGTCCAACACGTTGCCCCCCCAGTTTGACCCACTGCCTATATTTTAAGATTTCAAGATTGTTGTGCTCAGCAAGTTGCACAAGGTCAAGTGAATGACCATTTGTAAAATAAGGATAGGTACTTATACTTTGCAGTCCAGGTTTAACAAATCCACAAAGGAGCAACAAACCTATATAATCATATTCAGCCGTTTTCTATACACTGCTGGATGAAGGCCTCCCCCTTTTCTTTCCGCATATCTCGGTCTGCTGCTATCCTCATCCATGTAGCTCCTGAAAAACGCTTAATTTCATCTACCCATCTTACATTTGGACGTCGTCTCGGTCGTTTCTTTTCTCTAGGAATCCATTGTAGTACATTTGTCGTCCACCTTCCATCTGTTCGTCTAGCTATGTGACCGGCCCATCTCCACTTCATCTTCTTCGCAGTCTTATATATCGTTTGGAAGACCACACTTTATTTTCAAAAGTAAACTACCAATGTGTCTGAAGCGTAAAGTTTATATTCAAGGTGTCTTACCTGTGATGATGTACGGCTGTGAAACTTGAACATTGAATGCGCAAACGACTCGGAGATTAAGAGTCACACAAAGGGCAATGGAGAGATGCATGCTAGGAATAACCAGGAGAGACAGGAATGGATTCGCGCACAAAGGTAGATGATGTAATGAAGACTGCGAAGAAGCTGAAGTGGAAATGTTCCGGTCACATAGCTAGACGAACAGATGGAAGGTGGACGACATATGTACTACACTGGATTCCTAGACGAAAGACACGACCGAGACGACGTCCAAATGTAAGATGGGTAGATGAAATTAGGCGTTTTTCAGGAGCTACATGGATGAAGATAGCAGCAGACCGAGATATGTGGAAAGGGGGAAGGCCTTCATCCAGCATTCGATAGACTGGTCAGTGTTTGGATGGGTGACCGTTTCAGCACTCCAGATGGTGTTGCCTGTGCGGCGTCCACCCAGCGTCGTGAGGCCAATTGGGGAGCTACCTGAATAAAGAGGTAGCGATCACAGTTGAGAGCTTCGGCTCTCCTCTCCCAACACGTCTGGTCAGCGTGGGAGCAGTAGACCACCTCCTCCCTCCGGGAGAGACCTCATCCAGTAGTGGATTGAATATGGCTGTGTATTATTATATATACTTGGAGGCAAGCTATACATGGAATCACCACTCCAGCTGACGTAACTGCCTCTGTGGTGAATCCAGTAATTCAACTTCCATCTGATTGATGGCACTATCAGTCTGAGCTGGAGGGCACGGTTCCCCGTTTTGTCAAACTTTCCCCTACTTCCGTAATTCAACACCATACAAAACCACGAAATTAGCCAAGTTCCGCAGCACAGCACAAGAGGTGTTTGCTTGTTGGCAGCGAAGTCTCAGCATAGTGGTTATTGCATCGCGTTTCCAACTTCGTTCCGTTGCATTTATTTTCGCCACCAGAAGGAACACTCTGCAAAAAGAGCAGCATCTGCTGGCCGGGAAGAATTCAGAACCATTCCTGGAAGCAGCTAAGAATTTATGAACGTTGTTAACAATGAACTAGGAGTAAAATTTATATAGTACCATATAAATTATGCAGTAAATTTTGTACGGACAGTACGTCCGTTTGTTTTTAAGTTTTTAAATAATTTAAGTTTTTAAAATAATAATTTCTTTACTTTTAGGTAAGTGATTCTGTCATTACTACTACTGAATGTATATACACAATCAATGGTATTTGAGGTGAGTCAATTTTATTTTATTTAACTTGCATGAGCCAAATTGTCCGCCATGTCATAAGCCTGAGAGTTTACACCCCTCGGTGAACATTCGTCCGAAGACAGGTCCTCGGTGAGCGAACAGGACTTTGTCTAAATACCAGATCGGCATTCGCCTATTAAACTGGAAGAAACCCTGAAAAACTTCGGCCATTAAGGCGTGCGACCGGCACAAAGACTCGAACCTGTTCTGATTCAAAATTCGCGGGGTTTGGTGAAATGAGTTCTAACTTATTATTAAATGTAAATAATTTTAACAAGAAATTCAGTATGAGCATTCTGTTCCTTTGTTGTTTTCTCACATCAAGTTTAATACAAAATTTACCTTACTTGACATGAGATAATAGTTTCTACTGTAATCCAAATTGATATTTCGAGCAAGCTTCAAGATGATCGACTTGCAGGTGGTGAGCATGAGGAGGAATACCATCACATAGGCCACACCTTCTGACCTTCTTATAAGTTGCTTTTTTTTTAATTATAAAGGAATATTTTCAGACTTATAGTTCGTTAGGGCTTTACATGTTCTGGGAAGAACTATACTTGTAAAATTAGTTCCCATAGAACTCACATGAATATCATCACATCTAATCAGATCAATTCATATAATCTTAGAAGTATAGTGGTTCCACTCCCCACAAATACAATATATTTATCCAAGTTTATATTATGTCTGCAGTAAGTTTAACCTTGAGTTAGTTCATATACAACATTTAAAGTGATGTACTTTGTAGTTTATGGGAAGTGAGATTACTCACATGACAAACACACGACATTTGCTGCAGAAACCATTATCGTTTCACTGAAGTATGTGTGGGATGCTAACATCGCTTGGTTGTTACTTCTCGTCCTTCCTTTCTTCCTGGTGACAAATTTCGTTCCTAAAAGAAAAAAAGAACGTTGTGACTTCCATTGGGAGTTCGCACGAAGCTTTTATTCAGTAGCAGGGATTACCAAACGTTTGCGGAAACAGCGGTTGTCGCGTTGTCGAAAACTTTCTCTTACAAGAGAAAGAGGGTACGAGATCGAACCTCTGGCGTGGGAATCTTTCCAAGATGTCTCGATTCTCATGATTTACAATGTAAAGCTTGCATGATAAGCTTCGTTCGTGTGATCGAATCTGTAGTTTTTATTTTGGTTGCTTTTATTATTATTGTTGTTTGTTTGGACGTGAATAATGTTGCCAACTTAATAAATTTTCACCAACATTGTTGTCATGTGCACTGAAGGCACGTTTTGGGATAAATGATTGGTTTGAATAAATTATCAGTCGACGAAATAAACTTTTTCGGAAAGTTTGGCGTTCTCATTTTTGATATAGAAATTGATTTTTGAATTTTATTTATGGCCTTTAGGCATATAACGCTCAGGCCGGGATGTGGGGGAGAGGAAAGAATGCAGGAAGGTTTCTGCCAGGGCCTAGGTTGACGGGTGCCATCCCGGAATTTGCCTGATGTGGCTGAGGAAAATCCTCGAAAAATCTTAGTTAGGACAGTCGGCCGGTGGGGTTGAACCCACGACCTCCCGAATGTTAAGCCATTGTTAGAATGAGAGAATGTAAGTTTGGTGATATGGAATTATAGTGAATAGGAAAAGTGAGAGTGAGTGTAAACATAATATTTGATCCCTTTTTTAAACTTATTTTAAACAGTGCTTGCGGTAGCGCTCCACATTTTCTTGACCTACGGTACAAAGTGAGGTGGGGTGGTCAGTCCCACGCTCAACCGCCTTTACCTTCCCAAGGTGCCCAGGAATACCAAGGACACTCTGGTACTCAATTTGATAGGAGGCTGAGTGCACCTCAGAGCGCTAGGCATGGGAACACTGAGAAAAGTCTCTAGTGTCCTGGCCGATATTTGAACGCGGGCCGCCCGATTCGTAGTCAGACGCGCTACCGTCTGAGCCACGGCGTAGTTTAGGAAAATATTACATGTTGAAAATGTCGCCGTCTTGAATCCAAAATGGCCGCCAAACCTATTGTTGTATAGAGTGCAGAGCCTAAACCGCTAGAGCTAGAAACGCCAAGATCACTAGTAGGTTAAGAATATATTACAAAATGTTTCGAAAGACGCCATCTTAGATCTAAAATGGCGGACCCAGAAACACATTTCCACACCGTTTCAGCTAGAGAAACGAAATTTGTTATAAAGGTGTATCATCACGAGTAGTTTAGGTAAATATTACAATATGTTGATAGTCACCATTTAGGATTCAAAATGGCCGCCCAAAATCCAATCAGGAATAATTTATTAAAAAACATCATCATATTTCATTAAAAATAACTATCATTTAAGTATACACTAAAATGTTAAAATGTTAAGGGGGTTTAGTTTTGCAACTCTGACTTCAAATTCGTAATCAGCGACCCCCCCCCCCACGAAAAATACAAAAAAATGAAAAATAACAAAAATAACAGACTTTATCGTAACAAGAGATACACGATGTTTCACGGATATGGATAGTCAATAGGGGATGAAGTTACATTTTGCAACTCTGACTTTAGATTCGTAATCAGCGATACACACACACAAAAGACTACAGATTTTGAGATCATTCACTTGCGTTTTTTTACTTTTGACCAGCTTTTTTTTTTTCAATTAGCCGCACTGTGCAATGTCATGATTTATGTTATCAAATGCTTTGGCAAGATCAATGTATATTACATCACACTGAGGCCTAATAGTAATACAATTTGTTAAATGACATAAGTTGTAAATGGTTTGCCTTGAGTAAGACGTTGTCTATAATCTAAATTTAATCGGAAATATTAAAAAATTCTGACCATAGAATTTAGAATGATGATAGCCGGTTTGTAATTGGTAAGTAATAATCTGTAATTGCGGTTTGCTATAGTGATGATATAGGTCTCTTTTCCTTGACTTTTATAAATACCTTGTCTGATGGTACTTTTGTATCAATCCACCAATGTTGACACGAAATATTCACCACAGATTTTAATAACATATTTGGAACATAATCAGTTTCCAAAGTGGAATGGTTTTTCAATTTCTTTATTGCAGTTATTACATCTAAGATTT
The DNA here is from genome assembly GCA_022664845.1 of Lepisma saccharinum. NCBI lineage: Eukaryota > Metazoa > Arthropoda > Insecta > Zygentoma > Lepismatidae > Lepisma > Lepisma saccharinum. The sequence continues at coordinate 8,764 of JAGDQP010070433.1, forward strand.
GAGCAAAATCAATGATTGTAGTTATTGTGTCATTGGTAATAAAGTATAGTTGAGCATCTGACTTTTTTAAAAATGTCAGCATAATAGTCTGTAAAATGATTTGGGATGTTTATCTTTACTCGAGTGCCACTATATTTATTGGAATTAATATATATACTGAAACTTAGAGAAGTAATACAATTTTGGCGCATTGTACCTTTTTTTTACCTCTTTCGTAAATAAGCATATTTCTGATATCAAGTTTGCATACCACTTTCTTATATCTTTACATACCTATCTTGGTTTTTAAATTATTAATTAGCATTTTAGTTCTTTGAACATCCAAGGATCGCTATTGCTGCATTTATTATGATGGTAACACAGGCAATTTGTTGTTATACTTACTGTAAATGTTATACAAATTGTTAGCATCTGAACAATTCGTTAATATACCTTTTGTACCCGAAAATCAGATTTAGTGTTTATCAAGTAAAAGCCTAAGGTCAGAAACATTACTATCAAAACTAGCCTTGGAATATGTACTACAATGATTCAATCTACTAAAAGAACTTTCTTATATCTTAACTATCATGATGCCTTACTACAAGTAAGCATACATATGGAGAATATTGTCGGTCTCAGTCAATTGGAGAGAATTAACAATTACAAGGTATTTTTCTATATTAGTGATAGTGAGTGAAATATCCAGGATAGAAATGAACTGTCTTTGGACAATCCTTGTTGCAATCTCAACAGTTTTGCAAATTCCAGAATTGTTTGCAACGTTCGTTATTAAAATAAAAATGTTTGGACAGAATCTCAACTGATTCCCAATTTATGCCTAGAGTGTTAGTGTCACCCATAAAAATTAATTAAAATTAATGATAATTATAATGAAACACAGCAAAGTTTTTTTTATTATCTGAATGCTTGTGTTTAAATCGAAACTGTTTACACTGTGCATATGACGAACTTCAATGAATAAGAATTACGCTTTGAGCTATAACACATATGGACATTGAAAAGTACGAGAACACACTTTGCATGTGTAAAATCAATAATTAGCTATTATGAATGTCAGAACCATAGATTCATAGAATCTGAATCATTGTATGGATACGTTTAAAACATAGCACGCCAAATCAGTAACTTTGAAAAGTCAAAGATGAAATGATTATAAAGTCATTAAAGGGGAAACAGATCTCCACATATGATAACCCGTTACGTTATTCAATTTAGTATCTTATACTCAGTATCATTTGGGTTTACTGATCATGTGGGAGTTTTACGCATCACATGGAGTATAACAAACATATTTTGTGGTTTAGCCATGTTTTGGAACGTTGTCAGTCTTTTGTATGACCGGTTTGATAACTTGTTTCTCGATAAATTATTAACCAGGTCTACACTAAACCCGTGTTATCTATAAATTTATCTTTGTGATATTTTCTCTGCTAGCTGAGCGACTGCATATTGTTAAGAAAATTGATTAACTTCAGAACATCCGGATACGTGCGAATCCTACCGTATTATAAACAGAATTAGTTTCAACATAAATTGCAATATTTATATTCGATAGAAAGAATGTGAAAAAGAAATAATAATTCTAAAAGTATTTTAAACGATTTCAAACACAACACATTCTTTTGCAGAAGAGAAAGATGACGGTTATAATGTTATGGATATTATTGATATTAAAATTCTTTGTTGAAAATAATTGATAATGAAATATTTCATAATGTTCGTGTTTTCTACAGGTGTGAAATATAGCTGCTTTGCCCTTGCAGGCACACGCGCAAATTAGTGCTTTGTTCTATAATAAACTTATTTAAAAACACATGAACTTCAAAACAATGGAATATTTAAAAGGACTTAATACATATTCCCTGTGCTTTTTCATATTAAAAAAAACATACTGAACAATTGACAAGCAACAATGAAATTTTCGAAAGTGGTCCGCATATTTTTTATTAATTTTAATTTCATGCATATACATTGATGGGCCCCGACGA
>JAGDQP010070435.1:0-10753 GCA_022664845.1 Lepisma saccharinum
CTTGCTTATACTGTTGCATTATGTAATAGTCTCGTTGACCGTGTTGTGGCAACGCAAGCAAGAAATAAATGCATGTAGTTGTTAACCGTTGGCTTTATTACTTGTTTTCACTTGTCATATTATGGACAAAGAAACCTATATAGTTTACATTTATTGCTGATCAGTAGTTAGCAAGAGGGATACAACTAATGTGTATAAATATAGTAGCAGTTGACCTTTCTATCTGTACTAAAGACTCCTATACACTATAATGCAGAGGAAACTGTAAAAAAATTCAGGTATTATACATAAGTAAAGATTTCCCTCTCTTACCTTAGAATGAAACATGTCTCGTAATAGTAATATACATTAGGTAAAGTCCAATACAAAACATATCAGTAACTGCCAATACAAACAACGTCATTGTCTTCCGTTTGACGTCAACGACAAATCTTTAAAGACATGTATCAGACGTTACTTCTTCTGCTTTGTAGTCATGTACAACTTACCTCGTTGAATATTTACGTGTGTCCTACGTTTCACAAAAAATATTTTTAACAATACTGCATAGCTCCCTTGTTTTACAATAACAGAACTCAACATTATTTCCAGTACTCTGACGTTTTAAGTTCTCCTATAAGCTTCACATTAATATCTTTCCACATTTTACTATTGCGAATAAGTACTAGCAATTGGTTCCTATATTTCGTTATTAATTAAAGTTTAATCCCTAGGATTCCTTTGGAAGCAACAGCAATGCAGTCATGTCGTTTATACATTGTTTGCGCTCCTCCTGAGTACGAATATGGTATAGGCATACGGTCCATCATAAGAAATAGCTAACAGTTCAAGTTCTTACTGACCTGTATGAGTTTCCCCTTAGCAGTTTACATATGGTAGATCCAAACGTTTCCTTATAAGAAATAGCAACGAGTTCAACTTGTCTCTACCTTGTGTGCACGTGCAACCGCTCGGACAGGGTTCACATACATTTCGCAAATAAGCAAAAAACATCCAACGAACTTACATTCACTGCTCTACAACAATATGATATCTATCTATCCACGAAAAACAATAAGAAGCTGATTGGAAATTGTTCTATTACATATCAACAGCAGGACTTTATTCCATGAAGCAACAAAGACATTTGTCTTCCCAGTAGTTCTTATTAGTTAAACTTCTATTTCCTTCTATTTTTTTTTAAATATTTTCTAAATTGCAGTCAAACATACAAAAAATCAAGCAAACAGTATATTCAAGCCATCACATGTAGCCGTATATTTATTGTACAAAACATGGGTAGCACAACTCTCGGCTTGTTTCGTTATTCTACAGGTTAAACCAACAACCCCTTCTCACCAAGAAACAGTCGATCTAGGGTCTTGGTACACACATGTATCCAGAAACGAATTAAGAACTTTCGGCCTTTTTTGTTTTTGCTACAGCATCTTCTTACAATGAGATGTATGTATCTACGTATGATCGTTCGAATCCCTTGTCATTCATGCGTTTTTACCTCTTTAAAATATAAACTGTATTTGTGTGTATGTTCATTAAATACAAATCTTTAATGCAGCAAATATATTCCAAAAACGTTTAATTTAACCAGTGGTTATATGTCGCATCCGTATAAAAAAGAACAGCGGTATCGTCATGTGCTGGCTATAAAACCTGTCATTGTTATTGTGTACTAATTTTTTACAAAAGTGCTATCCGCTTCCCTGCTCGACCAATCACAAATCTATAGGCGTGATTAATTACCAAATGCTAAATCCATATCTGTGCTTATTATAATAAAATCCATGTCCTGCCAATCACAAATCTATAGGCGTGATTAATTACCAAATGCTAAATCCATATCTGTGCTTATTATAATAAAATTCCATGTCCTGCCAATCATAAAATCTACATGCGTGATTAATTACCAAATGTTAAATCTGGATCTGTGCGTATTCTAATAACATTCCATGTCCTGCCAATCCAATGACCAGATTTAAATTCTTTTCTGTTTGTCAAATCGACTATTAACTATCCATATACGTGGTACAGTATTAGTCTATGCATTTGCCTGTGTATTAAAGACACCTGACCTATCATTAGCTCATATCTCGGACATTTATTTTGAATATGTAAATACGGAAATGTCCACTATTGCTGGCTATTAGTGTGTTCAATTGTTTATTCTACCATTACATAGGTGGAGTATTTTGATTAATCAGATACGTTGTTGAACATACCAATGCTGTCGTAGCTTTAGTACAGATGCATAAACCTATTGCCATTGCACAACTCTGGTAATGTCCACTTGTTCATCTACAGAATGATTAATATTCGTAATTTACCTTGGAACTTTTAATTACCCTAATTCAAAAGTACCATTCTCAACCGGGAGATGCTCATGCAGTGTAAACTCTACTAAATCGCACTGTACAGAGATCCCATGCTTACAGCAATACTCAAGCATGCTATACCTTGTAACGTATATGACCCATCTACAATGATCCTTCACCATGTTGGACACATGTAGCCAGCACGACAAATACAGCCATATTCCCTTAAGGAGGCTTTATTTTTATTTCTATATACATTCTCGCTTGACATATTAAACTTGCTTCGTAAACACAAAAGACACAACCATAGGCTTATTCGTTTCCCTTGTGTCAGTTTCCTATAGCCGACTTGCGAGTTTTAGCAGGGGTTGCCAGCTGACAGTACGCCTAAGAACGTTTATTCTTAGTTATTCAAATATCCATGCTGTCAGTGTTGGCGTCGGTTCATCAACAAGAAAGATACATCCATTGTCTTTCATGCACATTTTAATGTCTGGTGAACCGTTTGGGACTTTTAGCTACGAAGGTTGGACACCGCGCAGTATGATCGAACACGTTTCTCTACATTTGTGTTTTACTATTCCTATTAGGCTGGTAAGAAATAAGATTACGCTCCATTCTACAGTCATCCCGTTAACAAGGATTTTATTTTCCGGTAGTGTACATGACAAATTGCATTATACGCATTGTCCTATATTCTGATGACTGTGATCGCCTTTTCTATAAAGTTGACATTAGTTATCTACCCACTCAACCACTGCTACGGCATTCCCCGCATAATAGCGTATTCATAAATTTTCAGCATTGCCCGCCAGAGGGTGCTACAACCATCAACAAATTTTATTAATACAGCGAAATAATATTTTATATTATTGCCAATACTATTTTATATTGGTCAACGGCCATTCACAATTCCGGAAATTGTAACAATTTATCTAAAGACCCATGACCCGTCAGACAGTGTTTAACAACTAATTATTATTTTATATGTGTAGCGTTGTCAGTGTTTAACGACCATTCACAATTCTGAGTACACCAGCCAATTCCGTACGACCACTAACGTTGGTACTTGTTAACGCTTATTATGCTATTCTTATAGAGCTAGTACTATTCAACACGTTTATTCTATTAAAAGTATTATTCCTCTGCGTGAACTAGACTCCTTGTACAACGCCCCCCCCCCCGTCTACCCTTAGCAAAGCCGATAAATGAGGTGCATCAACCTAATACAGACATACACTGTTCATGTTCCTAGTTGCAATTCTAATTACCTTCCAGTAACGTAATCCCCACCATCAAAAAGATTCCCGGTTCAATGCACGCACAAAAAATGTTCAACAACGCATGGCTACATTCAAACGGGGACTGGCAAGCATCTTGCATATACACACGATCGCGTTGCTTGCTTCACTGCAATGCCATGAATACGCTAAGATCCTCCAGCCAGAACGAACCAACGAACGAAGGCGGAAATTGACGATCTTGACCGAAATTAATATACTATATATTACTCCGACAAACATTATCCCTTCTCTTAACATGTCCGATCAACAATATATATTTATTTTCTTCCTTTTTCGGGTAACATACGTTCATGAACATCATTCATCTTATTCAGGCTTCAATACTAGCTCTGACATAGCCCTTGTCACTGGACAGACTGTTACGAGCCCTTTATTCTTCAGCCTCAAAGTAACCGCCAATCTCCCATTCTTTATCTTTTTCTTTTTAGAAAAACTGTCAACTTTAGTGTTGTAGTCTTCTTGGAAAAAATGACAAACGACTGCGCTTCCCCCCACTACGTAACACAGTCCTTCACAAAACCATCCATCACCGTATTATCCGTCAGCGCTGTCACCCACTCATGCTCTTTTACAAAGCATGCCCCAAAATCATCAATCTCGCCTTTGTGCACCATAATCCTACATGACAGGTGAACATGGTACTTTTCCAAACAATAGAGTCGGTAGTACAAAGGGTACCCATAAAGTAGGCCACACTCTACTGACATATAATCGTAGTCTTTCCTAATTCGTACGTATTTTGGAGGATTTTTTCGGCCACCAAAGGATAAGTCTTATTTTAGTTTCATTTACTCTTCATTTTGGAATGTTGTGAGAGTCAGAGGGAAAGCAGTATCGTAGAAAGAGAGAAGAAATTGCAGAGTTATACATGGCTTGCAAGAGCAGTACTTCTGAAACCAGTCATAAATATTCTTTAATATATATATTGGAGCGACAAAAGGAAAACAAATTATCGACCGCACGTTCTTGTCTCTTCAAACCCCACCCTAAAATTAACCAACCGTGACTACAATTTGTCCTGTGACGTGGTTATCAATCACCATGCAATAAACATTGCGTTGTTAACAAAAACAAAAACATGTCCTCCCCTTCCCTTTTTAGCATGCAGGGATGTAAAAAAAATACGAATGTCTTTTCCCAGATTAATTTGCTTTTGAGAAATAAAGCATGTATTTTAGAAAAAATAAAGGACGTTAAAAAATGTTCTTATCAACTAACTTTGAACAATACCAATCAAATACACAACTATCTCTATAAAATATATTTTTCGGGTTTGAGAAATATTGAATTAAATTGACTTTACTTTAAAACTCAGACCGGGATAGAGGAGGGGAAAACATTTGAGATGTCGGCCAGGGCCTATGTTTAAGGTGCCATCCCGGTATTTGCGTGGTGTGACTGAGAAAAAATCCTGGAAAAACCTCATTCAGGATAGTCGGCCACGATCTCCCGAATATTACGCCAACGCTCCACCACTGAGCTACGTCTGCTCGGTATCATAATAACGAAGTCTGAATACTGGATCTTTGAATTTTCGACGAAATCTCACGAATCCATTGGACCAGGTATCCGAAACCCTGAAGATCTGGATATCGGATCGGAGTTTCGGATCTTCGGATCCGGGTTTCAGGTATCCAGACCCGGGTCCGAGTGTCAGATATCCGCCCATAAAATTAATTTTACCTTTTCTCTGCAATCACATTTGACTTGTTATTCCCTGTTGTTATCTATTTTCCATTTTTGGTATTTCGATACCGTTCGGTGCCATTCAATACTTCCAGACACGTATCTAAAAATTAATTCTAGAGGGGATCAATGGATTTGGAGGGTCCAACTCCAAAGTCGGTCCTGGTGTGAAAAGTATCCTAACTATAGATAATTACGCCTAAAATTATACTATTTTTGCATATTAGAAGGAATTTCGGGGTGGGAATTCAGACCCACCCCTAAATACATACGTTCATGAGTACTTCCATATCGCTCAATATTATTGTTTCTCGGTAATTTGATATTGTTCGGTATTTCAGTATTATTCGGTATTTAGATATATCGATATCATTCGGTATTTCGATATTACGGTATTTTCGGTATTTCGTTTTTCGGTATATCGATATTTCGATATGGGTGATACCGAATTTTCGGTATACGAAAATACCGTTGCTGATTTCGGTATATCGATTTTTGACAGCCCTCCATATTATTATTAGCACGTGTAAACAGTAAATCATTTGATGCTCTGTTTAATCAATTTCTTGGAATTTTTAGGATGAATCCATTACACACCAAAAATCTTATTTTGAACAAAACCGGGACTCCAGGCATCCTGAGGAAGGTTAGCCGGGGACGCGGGACTTTGAAGGTCCAAACCGTGACAGTCTCGAACAACCCTGGACGGTTAGTCACCTTAGCACAATCTGAGAAAATAATTAACTTCAATCATCACTCATCTCTTCTACCATCATCATCATCATAATCGTAATTGTGACATCATTGTCTATCAAATAAAATCATGTTGCTGTCATCTCTCTCTTTCCTTTCAATGTCCACTCTTTCGGTTTTCTTGTTTTATTTTCATTAATTGTGTATCATTGTTCATTGATAATTTTGTCCACTCATTTGCATAAATCATTCCATTCTTTATGGTTTGTTTTCAAATTGTCGATACTCTTCAACTGTCGAAAAGTTTGCACATTTCCATTTCAATCCAAATACCAAACCTCCTGCTCTCGTCCAACCAAAACCCACGAAAAGAAAATCGCCACATCCCTGCATATTTTCCCACACCCACCTATCAATCAAGTAAATCCAAAACCTCCCCTGTGTCGCGACAGCTGCGGCACTTCCCATTCTATGAAAATAAATTTATTTTCCCAAAGACAACATATTACGATACATGTATTGCTTAACTATAATCGCAGTTCAAACCATTATTCACGAAAATAAAATAGGACTTCCAAATACATAGACACACGAGACTGCATAAGCACTCATCATATATTTCAGACCTTGTAACCTGCACATTACCGTATTTAGTATAGTCTGTCCTTCGAATAAATAACTATTTCTGAAGTTTATATATGCTAAAACGTCCATAAATTGTCACGTAAGTTAGGCATATTAAGAATTTCTTATAATAGAACAAGTCTTCCACAGTACAGTGCCTAGATTATTGCTTTTTAGAAGTCTAGCTACTTGATGGTTCATTACTTAATGTCCGGCATATAATCTGTTCCTAACACAGTGATCGTATGTTTTGACTGTATTGGCACTTATGATCACAGCTAATCGTCTCAACATAGAGGAGCAAGGCTGTGTCTTCTGTGTATGACGTCCAAATGATTATATATAAAAAAAAAGTGAGCCGCCGTAGCTCAGTGGTAGAGCGTTGACGTAGTATTCGGAAGGTTGTGGGTTCAACCTCAGCGGCCGACCATCCTGACTGAGGTTTTTCCAGGATTTTTCCTCAGTCACACCACGCAAATGCCGGGATGGCACCTTCAACATAAGCCCTGGCAACAGCTTTCGCACTCCTTTCCCCTTCCCCATCCCGGCCTGAGCCTTAGATGCCTAAAGACCATAAATAAAATTCAATGCAAATTCAATGATTACTTTAACATGCACGTTTTGCTATTTATATTTGTCATTATGATCAAGTTAAAAATATCAACATGACGTATTTAAATATGTAGGGCCTATTATAATCGAATCAAATTTTATGTAACATTACATATTCTTATTAATTGTAATGAAGAAGGTCACAGAAATCTACACATTTGCCCCTCCCAGGAAAACAATAACATAACGACCAGAGATTCTGTCAGGTGGGGATTCCCCAGCATATGTCAGGTGGGAAAAAACCTCAGTCCTAAACAAAGTTTGATACCAGTATTCGACTTGACTTCCTCTGATGGAAATACTGTCCGTTATTGATACGAAAATGTGATAGAAAATAAAACATTACAAAGAGAAAAGTTGAAATGGATTATCCATCCAATTCTAAATGAAGATATTATGATGCAAACATTCCTCGTTTTGCAGAAAAACGAATTTTTAGCTTGAATTGAAAATTCTCCTCGGATTAAGGTAGGGTCTAAGGCCCTGCCTGCTTTTGATTCTACCTCTTAGACCATTTGAAGATCTGCAATTCGATATTTACAAACAGTTCCTCTCAATTACTTAGGACATATTTTATTTTAGTTTGTTTACGTTGATACAAAAGTATTTAATCCGATACTTGAAAATGGGGTTTATTTTAAAAGAGCCGGAATTTGATTGGCAGAAGGTGGCTATCACGACTACATAAAACTTTCATTTCAAAATCATCATTATTAGGAGGGTGTGTATAAGGAAATTTTTCCATCTTATTAAACGATGCATTATCATACGATGTTCAAGGAGCAACAACACACATCACTGCTGTTTCTGCTACTTGTTTAATGGAATATTACTTTGCTGCTTTGTAATAGCGAAACTTATAGTGTTATAGTAATAAAAGAATAATTTGAAAGCAATTATATCTATTATTACCACTATTCATGTTAAATTATATTATTAAACGTCGTTTCCAACTCATGAAATATTTCACACATTCATACGTACGCAAACAGAATAATAAATAAAATTACAAGAATTCAAATTATTTGAATATATTCTTTGCAACTTGGTTTCCTTTATATTAGAATTTTACATTTCAAATCAGGTTCAGCTCCAGCTCCAGCTTTCCAAATCTAACTTTTAGAATTAGTCTTCCAACTCTTTGTACTGATGACATTTTGATGCCTCTGGGTCTGAGCTTGCTGAATAATGTGACTGACAGAGGAGAGCGACATATCAGTCATCTCTTCTTACCATATCCTCCTGGCGTCAACATCAGGAAGTTATTGGATAGAATGTACTTTTAGTTTCGAATGCAAGTATGAATGTTTTACCAATTCCTTTGGCCAAAATTGGTACGTCATTTCCGGGCAGTCACAGTCACGGGGTTCCATCTTCTGGAGCTTCCAAAACCGCTGCAATTAGATTTGTTGCTTCTAACAGAAGTCCATCTGGAAAGTCTTGTGATTATTGTAGTCTCGTTAGCAGCCATTCGGAATGACATCGTCATCCAAAGCAGTCACAGTAGTGAGTTATTGGATAGCAGTTCCATCTTTCGGAGATTCCAAAAAGACTGCACTTGGGGTTGTCACTTATAAGGAAAGTCCATCCGGGTAGTCGTGTGATTGTAATCGTCTCATAAGCAGCCATATTAGTTGATTCCTAAAAACATCCAGATCCAAAGTAGTCATAATCGGGGGCTGTTGGATACCAGTTCCACAGCTGCTGTACAATCTTCCGGACCTTCTAAATACGTTGCAATCGGGGTTTGAAAGCAGCTTCGGAAGACAGCAGCATCTAGTTGAGTCGTATTCCAGATTAGTAGCTTCAGATAAATCGTGCGACTCTGTCACGTTCAGGTCAGTTCAAATCTCTTTTCCGTATATGGCGGTACTATTAGTCCTCGACTTTTACAAAAAAAAAAAAAAAAAGTATTTAATTGAAGATAACAAAATAGGATGGAATCCTATACAAAAGTTAGCAGTCGACGATCGACAAATAGGTAGCATAGACTCACTACCTACTGCCGCGTTAGTCCATATGCGAATGATCCAGAATCAGGGAACGCAAGCTTATATAATAACTAATCGCAAACCTCTGAGAGATTGGTTTCACAATACATTATTATTTGTGGGGCAACAGCCTTGAACCGTGACAACATGAGTGCAAAACAGTAAATTGAGATATGAGATCATTGTTGGAAAGTAGATTTCCTTGGTAACGTATTAAGTAAGTATCTATGGAAATACAATTATAATTTTTAATTAAAAATTATATTTTTAATTAAAACATACGTTATTTTCATAAATAATTTCATTACATTAAAGTAAAACTAAACGCTACTTTCTTCTTAACAAGCGGTGTGGTTCTTTCGAGCCTAGCATGTGTATTTTGCTCTGTTGTAAAATCCTCTATATAATCTTAAACGCAGAGAGTGATTTCAAAATAACACTTTTCTTGCATACAATTATTTGTACTGATTCAGATTTTTAAGTCGATGAGGTGGGGAGGATTGTCTTTTCTTCGTTGTTTTAATTACTAACGTGTAATGAAAGTCAGAAGTATTTTAAGATCTCATTATATATCTCTCAAGTTTTTGCTTTCATCATTTAGTAATTTTATACCAGTTCTTTTCCGCTTTTCTTAAGAATACTCGAGGAAACTTATTATTTATTAGACATAAAGCCTGCACTTTGGATACTCCCTCGAATCGTTCATAGCAGTGAAGCTTAGGTTCGATTCGCTTAGTTAGTTTAAGTCATATTTAGCTGGGCTTATGTCCTTCGAAATAATGTACTGAACATGGTGATTTCTCGTCCAAAGAGCATCCAAGATAAACTTGATTGCTAACATTAAAACGTTTAGCTTCGACCTAATGGAACAAAACATAAGTTTGCAAGTTCAAAATGCACAAACATCAGTTTGAAAGTAGAGGAATAATTATTTTTAGAAGTCCTAATTTCGCTCAAAATGTGTACATAACACCAACATCTTTATGCAATATGGTATAAAAGATATATAAACACTCTCTTAGTTATTCTGTGTTCTCAGTATTTTATCCTTTGTTAATTGTAAATTTAATTAATATGCTTATATTTATGGTTCATTAAGTAGTTCAATTTTCGAGTTTATGTTAAATGTTTACGTTGTTCATGTGCCTAAAGCATGGTTCTCAATCTTTTGGGTTTTGTGGCACATCTCAGACCCTGATCATTAATCGTGGCAAATTGGCAGTAGGAATCTTGGAAGTAGTAGCATTCAAAGAGTGAAACCCTTCTGAGTTCTTCGTTAGGTGGTGCTACTACTCGCAAGAACCACTTACACTTTCCATGCTTTACAATCTGGCTACATCAGGAATGTTCTCGACTACGTACTAATGTCATATCAGTAGTCTATCACGCGGTCCTCGTCAGACCTCAAGGTACATTGTTTGAGAATCACTAAACCCATTACAAATATTGAGATGGAGGAGAATGACGGTGGTCTCCTATGGACCATCATGATTTTCGCTTGACGAAAAACTGGAAATTTTCACTCTGAATAGTT
>JAGDQP010070437.1:650-10753 GCA_022664845.1 Lepisma saccharinum
TTGGCAACCGTGTCTTGCTCCTTTGTTTTCATACATTTGGTTGGCAATCGTTTCTTCCTCCTTTGTTTTTCATACATTTAGTTGGCAACGCTCTTTCCTCATCTTGTAGAGGAATGACCTTTCCAGGTGCCATCTTAGATTACATCATCAGTAATTTCTCAATCGCTTTCTACTACAAACTGTGTCAGCTAACCTTGCCAACTCTTTCCTCTGCTGTCACGTGATGGGACTTTCCACACCACATCTTCCGTCAGCCACGTTTCCTATGGCGTCATTTTTCTCACCAAAATTCACTCGTAGTGTTATACAAACACCTCCTACGTCACCTCAAGCCACCTACGTGGACCGCCATCTTAAATTTGCGTCACTCTTCGATTATGTCATCACTTTTTTCCCACCCAAAATTCATTCGTAGTCTTGTACGAACGTCCACACCACGTCATGAGGTCAACTACCTGCCACGAGGCGGTCAACAACCTACCACGTCAATTGAACTACGTGGTGGTTGCTCCTGGAAGGCAGGCAACCCGCAATTTTCTAACGAGTACGACCGTCTTCTACTGAGGAACCCTGTTCCGAAATCGTGAGACTGTGTTCCCCCGTAGTAGAAAGTGTACTGGTCCTGTGGGATTCTATCTTGAGCCTCCCACTGAACTTTTTGTATCGCTAATATGTCTAGCTCGTACTTCTGCTAATATGTACCTCCAACTGAAGAGCTCCCGTTTGGTATAATGTTCGTACGTACCACGTTCCTATTCCAAGGTCTTTCTTAATTCTGTTCTTGGAGCCCCCTGAAGCAGTCCCAGCCCGGAGATACGAACAAGGGACTAGTTTACCTCCGGAATATTTTACCCCGGAAGAATCCATGAACCATCTGTTACCATTTCTTGACCTGTTCTAGCGGTGTAGAGTTGTCAGCTCTACGACCTCGCAGTAAATGTAGACATTCAAGATGTCATCCTTTGTCCATCTCTGAGCCTTGCCGATGTCTTTCATCTTCAGTCTCAGAGTGGTAATGGTGATGCTGCTTCCCCTCACCATGATATTTTTGTTCGAGGTTATCTTACCCTAGTCTTTGTAGATCCCTCTCCTAACTGCAAGGCAGCAGTACTGGTTTTGGTCCGCCCCGGAATATTTCCGGTACCCACCATATCTGGTCGGCATACCCCTATCCGCCACCTCGGGAGGCGCCTGGTGGGAGATCAGTAACTCCAACCCGGTGGAGGAATGAGATAAGATAAATATATAGCAAAATAAAGTAAACAAATTTAAATCGATTAATTAATAAATTGAACTGAATAAATGAAGTTAAAACTTCGAACAATGAGAGAATTAATAAGAACGCTGTATGAGTGAACTTAAAGGAACAAAAACAATACAATAATAAAAGGGAAATGAAAAAAAAGAAAACTAAATAAATTGACAAACTAAATAAGAAATAAGTTAAATTAAACTCACATTAATTAATATTGTAAATAGATTAAGAATACGCTACATCTCAAGAGTCATATAATTGTAAAGTGGAAAAGAAACAATAAATCCTCCCAAGTCGCGGAAAATGAAATAGCCCAGGTTAGTCCAACCGGGAACTGGGTCTAAGAAATAAATCCCCAACCCTCCCATTACAAGCTAATTTTGAGCAAATAGATCCTTCTTACTCCGTGCCTTGATGCCGAGGAGGGATCGAGGCGTGAAGACAGTAAATGGGGATGGCTTACCCCAATTCCGTGGAAAACATTTTCAGTTCGTTATGCCTATCAGGCATGCAAGACGGAATTGTGCAAAGTAATGCTAAGAGATGTGGGTGGTATGAGGGGTTCCGAATAAAATAAATCCTTTAAAGTTTCATTGATATAATTTTAGTTCACTGCGTGAAAAGCCTAAACGCTATCGAACTGGTCCAAATGGTATCCAAATGTGATTGTCGAAATATAAATAATTCCGGATTTTTTTAGTACCTTTTCGCAAGAATAGAATTCAATTTTGAAGTTGATTTCTTAAAATATATTATTACATAGCAAAGTATATTAAATATATTCAGAATATGGATGTTGATATACGGTTTACGTTTTTTTAAATAAAAAAATCGTATTTTATGAATGTCGGAGATGATATAAACTACAAAAATCTAATTTTCTCAAATATTATGCACTTATTTAAGGCGAACCTTTGGTAGAAATTTCAACTTTAATATTTGAGTTTGAAGGAAGTTACATATTTGCAAATTGGGGTGAAAAATGTGCTCGCTCTAATGTGTTGTCTGGCCAAATATAAACCTAAGTTTTCCACACGTTATGCAGTTGCGTAAAGAGAAAGTAAGACACAAACTTCAACTTCGATATTTGAGTTTAAACCAAGTTTCATATTTCCTAATTGGGGATGAATAATCCTCGTGCGTGCTTTGGTAAATACCATCAAAGCGCCAAAGAAAGATGTGAATATGTACAAAAAATATGATAAGCATGTGGCACAAGGCCTATTACATTATATATATATTTACGTATTCATATCTTTGCTTGACGCTGGTGGTAATATGCAGAGCATGGCACAAAAAATGGACTTCTTTGAATGCAACAAAACTTAGTTTTGTTATTAAACATCATAAATACATCCATTACACTCTGACAGATTGCCATTTATAAAATGTGATGAGTAACGTTTACGTTTTGGAAGTGAGGTCGTGCATGTGACCATCATTTCGACGTTGACACTCGGACAATCTTCGATGGAAATCACCATGGCACGTTCCAACATCTGAATAGGGATGATTCTGTTTTTTGTACGTATATTGTTTTCCAACTCTGCCTTGCATACAACTTGTTTGTGATTACTTTCTGCACAAAGCGTCAAAGCTGGTGATCTGAGAGACTACGAAATACAATTTCTTGTAATCATATGGTTTCCAAACTCGATACAGGGTTTCCATTGAAATTCGCGCACAGTGAGACGTAGCGCCATCTTGCTGGAACCAAAAATGGCTCATTTAAAGGGAAGCGTGCAAGTTCAGGTTTGACAAATGTTAATAATGTCGGCACACTTTTGAGATGTGACACTGATTGTTCGTCCGTGATCATTCATGAAAAATAAAGTGCCGACAATTCCAACTGAGGAATTCAGATACTATAATGCGACTCCCTGACTATGTAACGGACCTTGATGTAGTACACGAAGAGTTGAAAAACATCATACAAACTGCACTTAGAAACCTTTCTGTTGAGATGTTGGAACGTGCCAATGATTATTTCCATTACAGATTATCCAACGGTCAAGGTCGAAACGATGGGGTCACCTGTAGAACGTAATTTTCAAAACATGAACCTGTCTGTTCACACTTTCCAAATGGCAATGTAGAAGGGTGCAGTTGATCTGTTTAACTCAGTATCAGTTTTGTTGCATTAAGAAAAAGCATGTTTACATGCCACACTCAGTATTGGCCAAAGCACGCACCAGCATTATAATCCCCATTTAGCAAATCAGTAACTCCGTTCACACTCAAATACCAAAGTTTATATCATACGTTCTCCTTATATATATGCCGACGCCTCAGGATTATATACGACAACATCATCTGCAGGCGTCGATGTGCATAAGATGTGAAAACATAGATGTTTATATTTTCTCTCATGATATCGGGTAATCCCATAAATAATGCAGTATATGCGATGACTGGTGCAATGATGCCATCTGACGAGCTAATTGTGAAGTAAACGGCACGTGCCAAAGATGAGTCATCTAGGGCACATGATTATGCAGCAGGGTTTAGAAGTAGAACTTTCTACTCCACGTTTCGGAAGTGTATTTTGTGTTTGATCATGACAGTGTCGAAGGACCACATACGACATGTCATGCTGTATTAATTTCACCGGAGCCATCCAGCTAGCGCATCGGCACGACACATCAATTTCGTGTATGGTCAGGATGCTGTGGATGTGCGAAAGTGTCAGAGGAGGTTCCAGAATTTTCGATCTGGGGACACCAGCCTCACAAATAAGCCACGAGAAGATATACTTGTGCAGCTGGACAACGATGCCCTGTGAACAGCTGCGCAGTCAAAATCCAATGCAAACTGTTGAAGACCTAGCCAGCAAACTCCATGTCACCCATTCGACCATTCATCGTTATCTGCAGAACCTTGGGTACATGTCGAAATTCAGTAAATGGATTCCTCATGCGTTAACGACTCAACAGAAACAGCAGCGAGTTGACATCTAAACTTCCCTGCTCACCCGTCACAGACGTGAGCCATTTCTGAACAGAATGGTGACAAGGGATGAAAAGTGGGTTCCTACCATAATATTAAGCACAAACGGCAGTGCGTACCTAAAGGGGAGCCGCAGGAACTGTGCTAAAACAGAATCTTAAGCCCTGTATAGCGATGTCGAGTATTTGGTGGGATATCCGTGTCACGTAAGCAGAGCATCAAAGCAGATTTCTACTGACAGCAGCTTGAACGCTTACGGACTGCATTGTTGGAGAAACGACCTGCTCTGGTTAAGCGCAAGTGTGTGTTCATCTACAATGATAACACGCGCTCACACACGACAAGAAAAACTTGCGCTAAGATCGAGGAACGTGGTTGGGAGAAACTCCCCTACCCGGCGATTTCAGACCTTACACCAACAGACTATTGTCTTTTTCGCAACCTCCAGAACCACCTTTCCGGGAAAACACAGCAAAATGAGGGTGAAATGCGACGAACAGTGACCCAGTTCTTTGCCTCCAA
Organism: Lepisma saccharinum; assembly: GCA_022664845.1. NCBI lineage: Eukaryota > Metazoa > Arthropoda > Insecta > Zygentoma > Lepismatidae > Lepisma > Lepisma saccharinum. The sequence goes on from JAGDQP010070437.1 coordinate 5,374, forward strand.
AACCGGTGACTTCTTTCAGCGGGGGATTCAACAAGTGGTTGGCAGGTGGCAGAGTATTGTGGAGTCCGATAGAGACTATTTTCCTGACTTACGGTAGTGTTCCAGATAAGTTATCATTATTTTCCTCACGGTGCAATAAATATGACATTACTTATGGGATAATACGATATCTTTGTGCAGCGACATATCTTAAATTTTCAAATATTTGATAATTTTTAGAGAAAAAATGTGAAGGTCTTAGCGTTGAAATTTATACAACTAGCTCCGAACGCTATGTAAAGTCTTGTGACTTACCGACTCTTTCCATTCCTGCAAACACGTTTCGTAACAAATGATACCGCTTCGAAAATAATAAAACTTACTAAGAAATTAAACTTAATGTCAGACCTTTAAACTACATTTTGGTGAAAATTCGAAAGAAACAATTCTGTAGTGTATTTCTGAACAAATTGTGTTCTGTCCCATGTTGATAAGGAAAATAAAGGCTTCCGTATTTCGGTTTATGCAAAGCATTGAAGTTGAGAAAACCACGCCTTGCTAAACTAATATCTCCGCTTGCAAACACTAAAAATAACAAATTAAAATAATGATCATTCCGAGTTACAAGAATACTAAGTTGATTGCACAGAAATTATTTTATTTAAATGGTCAGACAGTCAGCGTGCTATTACTCGATATGAAATGACCTACGAGAAAATTTATCAACATAAAATAAACTAATTATTTATCTTCTTGATTAGAAGAGCAGTAAGGCCTAAATAATGTATATATTTTTAAAGGTGTTGATCTTTCATTGCTGGGAAACAATTCACATTTCGAAAAGTGAAATTTCTATATATTTTAGTGAGCCCTGAACGTCATATTAGCACACAAGAATTCGAGGAATTCGTCATAGAATTTGGACATGTGGCTTTTGACAACTATAATCGTAATCCAATTTTTTGAAAGGTCCTGTTAAAATCAGGAATCAGAGGTCATAAATCTCTGTCCACATGGAATTTGTAATTTCTTTACGTGGAATAGAAATTGTGATGGTAATACGATCCCCGGTCATGTAATAAAATTTATATAATTTGAATAACATAAAAGCAAGTAACGTTTTTCAAAATTAATGTATTTGTTCCATATTTTAATACAAGATATCGCAACAACTTACAACATATTTTATGCGTACACTTCTTACACATTTTTGAAATTATAGAAAATATTAAAGAGCTTATCTATAATTTGATTTTTCGCAGGAAGACCTATACCTACAAATACCTACAATACTGAGAAATACCTACAATACCTTAATTCCTAACTCAGACAGTAATTAAGACACAACATAATGTTAATATAAGTTGCTGTTTGCAGTTGAAGCTTATTATAGTTTTCTTTATGTATTCAATTTCATGCTCGTGTTGGACGCTGCTACTTTCGCTATACCAAGCTCTTGATAGTAGCTGAACACTACCAACACCTGGTATCCATAGACACCTAAAGAAGATATAACATTACAAAACTCTGTCATTATTTCTATTCAATTAATTGAAAATAGAAACTATCTACTAACTATCAATACTTTTTAAAATAAAAACTCAATCTCGCGGTATCAAATATTTCGTCACAATTAAAGACTAACTCATAAGATTACTTCACCGAGAATATCTACTTCAGAAAATAATAAAAAGGGAAAGAGTTTTATTTATTTTTCTCAATTTAAATCAGACTTCTCTTTCGCAAATACTCCTCGAATGGATTGAAATTCCCATGATGAAACCTTCAAGGTCCTGATCACCTCCCTTATTTTTCATCGTTAATTTTATTTTCCAAGCTATGGTGTACATCGTTCACAAACATTCACTTTGTTGGAAAATGTGCGAATGTGTTACTGAGTGACGGAACTAGTCTTCTAGAAGATCTTTTCAATTATCTAGAATCAAGTGAAGTGGTTTCTGTTTCCTTCCTAAACCGTTTAGTATTTTCTTAATTCTAAGAACATTGCAATCAAATATTTTCTCTCTTAATATATTTAAATACTTTACTAACACGTTTCTCTTCCAAAATTTTAACTAGCGTCTCTACTTAGATATAACTGCATTCGTGCATATCTATTTGCAATATACGTTATTTGGTTAATAATGATCAGCGTAAAAATCCCTTCGGGGTAAAGACAAGAATGACGCAAGAATTCTACTCACAAAAGAAGTGATATCCATTTTGCGAGTTACTTTCTTTGTGTCACTATGACGGAAGTGTTTTCTTTGTAATAAAATTAGGAGATTTAGTATCCTTCCGCCATAGTGACACAAAGAAAGTAACTCGCAAAATGAATATAACTTCTTTTGTGAGTAGAATTCTTGCGTCACTCTTGTCTTTACCCCGAAGGTTCTTTTTATATTGTTATCACATATTTTGTAAGGCTGCCTATTAAAAAAGTGCATAGTCTTCATACAAAAGGCAAATTTTTGGCCGTATCTCGAAAACGGTAACTCCTATCAAAAAATAAGCTTCGGTTTACTCCAACTTGTTGAGCCTGCAATTAACCCCCCAAAACCCCGGTACCAACCACTTTGCGCTGAAACAAAAAGACAGACAGAATGACGGAGGCCTTTTTCTATCATTTGTGAAAATTATGTGATTGGGCTAAAAAGGTAACCTTTGAACCCCTTCACCGATTTTGACGTGTGATACACCGTTTGAAAGGTATTGAAAGGTAGATTACGATTCCGCAAGCTTCGGCCGCCTATATGGTCTGTGGTAGGTGCTATCACCAGAAATGTGAAATTCTGATATATATATATATATATATATTTCAAACCGTCCTAGAGGGTTCCAGGGAGGTTCTACGGATCCATGTTTTTTCTATGTATTACTATAGCAAAGGGCTTTCATATGCAACTTCAAGCGTCAAAATTGGGTTTATAGTTTGCTAGATCCGAAATTAGCTATATATATGTGAGTGCCGCTAACAGACTCGTTGCTTAGCGTCACTCGAAGAACTACCGCTCTTCGTGATTGAAATAAGAAATCGTAATTATTTGCAATCCTTCTATTTTTTTACTACGGCTGTTACACCAGTCGTATTCCTTTGGTGTGAATTATTACATAGGAAATAACATGGCGATGTCTATACCTTACCGTTGGGATTAAATAGTCAGAAAAGGTGTATCCAGCAACTAACCACAGCTGAAACTGGGTCACTTTGCAATCATAGGTGACCCAGTCCGAAAATGGACCCGGTGATCCGGTCCGGAAAATATCGTTAACTGGGAATTTCGGCGTCGTATTTGTCGTACTCTGGGCGCCTTGGTCAACCCTGAAAGAATCAATTTTCAATTGCAAGGAAATAATTTAAAACTTTGCTTTGTCCTCCGGATTACCGGGTCTAAATGGGGTCACCGCGTCAGACCGAGTCTACGGCCTATACTTGGTGACCCAGTCCAGAACATGATCCGGTTGGCCTGATGAACCGTTTCAGTTCTGGAACTAACCATTGGAGCAGAAGCAGCACATAAATTAGTAACCACTCTTCCTCTGTCATTTGTAGTTGGATCATTCTCAGGCAGAAGGTCCTTGGGCAAGATGAACAGATGGTAGTTTTTCTTATCTTCCACAGGTGTATATATCGTGTATGTATAAATTCATAAGTATTAAACCTGTAGTGAATTCGAAACCACTACATTCAATGAGATCTCACCGGGAATTGAACACGATTTTTTTTATTGAAAGATGATGAACGAAAACAACACACCCACTAAGGAGAGTCAGTGTTAGATATTCAACTTTAAATGACTACTTAGTAAAGAAATAGAATGGGAGGAACTTTTTTATATGTGGTCTTTTTAAATTGTCACTCTATCAGAGTTTCTACCAACTGCAATTGATTATTGATAGCATAATAGTTGCTATTAATGGTGTGGCTCAATGTTAACATTAGTACACTAGCTTCTTCTATTGCTTATACAGAGTGTCCCTGAAATAATGGTGCAAACTTTTAGATATGATTATTTACATTAAAACAAGAAAGAAGTTCATTTGAAGAAATTTCGAAATCTGATTATTTTCGGGGCTACAGGTGCTCAAAGTTTCGGCGGTACTGTCACAAATGACATCATATCTTGACAAATAATGGCGTAAGCGGTTTCGGCTTAGCGCATCACACTCAAAGAAGTACCAAATACATCTATTTAAGTTTTGTTTATTGTTGTCGAACACAGCGAAGAGTGGATTTCTGTGCTTGTCCTATTAAACCGTTTAAATTCCTTGATAATGAAAACCTTAGGTTGCAAAACTTGTCTATGAAGCACTCCCTCAATCGAAAGTACCTAGCGTACTGCTGTTCTTCCACTTTCCTCGATATTACTACCAACGCAGATTGACTACCAAACATCATATTTATGCCACTAGTTTTCGCATTGAACTAAAGTCTGGACTGCAGAGGTCCACAGTTCCCAAGATGACCAATCGTGTCCAGTGAAACGATCGTTTCGTCGGGAGATGCGACACCTTTGCGTTGCTGTCGGCTATTGTCTGTCCTAACAGCAAACGACCCGCCTACATTAAAATGTTAATGACAAACGAAAACAGGAAAATAGAGAGTGCAAGTTGTTGAATGATACCAGTATCGATCCTTTCTGATTTGAAAGACTAAAATGTGAATTATTATACCTAGGCTATGTACGCAGATAAATTTAATTTTGTATAATTATATTTGTGTGTACTTATTTTCGGGGGCGCGATAAATTATTTTCAAGCACTTCATTACGTAATTTTATTTTCCGGATTATGTGTGGTATTTTACCTTCCCTTAGAAGTAGAAAGATTGATTCCAAATCGAAGGACAGGACTTGTATCCATTGTTATCTAGTATACAGAGTATACCGAAGAAAAGAGCATTGTTTTCTTGTATCGCGCTCTCTGTCATTACCGTATGGGATGAGTCTTCATGACTCAAACCTGGTATAGAGTAGACGGTTCTTTCCACCAGAAATAATAAGTTGAGTCAAGATTTCAAATGCGAGGATTCTTATAACGTAGGGCCTTTATGACGCAGAATGTTAGTATACTGACTGGGTGAGACTAGGTTCATTGGCGAGAGGCCAGAGGTGGAGCCCCCAACTGGGTGTTCGAACACCTGTTCACTTGCTTTTAGCGAAGGATGTGGTAATATGTATTGAAAGGAAGCCGATAATTGACATTTGTTTAAAAATAGAGGAGATATCTATATATTACCTGTGTGCACTTAATCTCGTCTTCTTCAATATAAAATCTATTTGTTATATTTTATCTTCTCCATAGATTCCTACTTGGTCTTTGATTCCGCTAAGATGATACAATCTTGATAGCAGTCTGTATGTTGTAACCAGAAAACCTTATTTCACGTAAACTCGTTATT
>JAGDQP010070440.1:389-10753 GCA_022664845.1 Lepisma saccharinum
GCCGCGAATTACATGACATGAACTTACGGGGTCGTGTTGCACGGGCCAAACCTCTCATCAGGGACCAGAACGCTTTAGCACGCCGCAAATGGTGCCGCGACCATGCAACTTGGACCGTTGACGACTGGAAACGTGTGGTATGGTCGGATGAGTCACCATTCACCCTATTCCAAACCACGGGCCGTGTTTATGTGTGGAGAACGCCCAAAGAAGCATATGATCTGCAGTGTCTCCGCCCAACTGTGAAACATGGCGGCGGCACGGTGATGCTGTGGGCCGCAATATCATGGTTTTCATTGGGTCCTGTGGTCACACTTCGCGGACGCATCACTGCCAACAATTATGTCGCAATTTTAGGAGACCACTTGCATCCTATGGTCCGGATGTTGTTCCCGGACAATGACGCCATATTCCAGGATGATAATGCACCCATTCACACAGCTGGAGTTGTTGCAGCGTGGTTTGAGGAACATCGGGATGAAGTTCAACACCTCCCCTGGCCCGCCCAATCCCCAGATCTCAACATAATTGAACATCTGTGGTCCATCTTGGAAACACGACTCCGGCGACGATTTCCACCTCCATCCTCTCTCACAGAACTGGCCGATGCCCTGCACGAGGAATGGTGTAATATTCCACTTGCTACCATTCACGACCTCTATGCCTCCATCCCACGTCGCATCAAGGCTGTTCTGAAGGCGAAAGGTGGCCCGACACCATATTAATCTGGTAAGTTGCACTTTCGTTCAGGTGTTTCCATTATTCTGATAAGCATCTGTATTTGTATCAAGGAATCATTAATTATTCCCGACCGTGAACTTTCCTTATAATTATTTTATGTCAAACTTAAGTAAAAAGTACGTAATGAATTTCACAATATCTCAACGTCGCAGTTGTAATGATGATTGGCACCTACTCATATAGCACATTAAACTTGCAAGTTTGGCATTGCAAGGCTCCGAACTTGCAGCAAGTTTGGTATTGCAAACTTGCCACAATCTTGCAGTAAACTTGCTAGTTGACAGATGCTAAACTTGCTACAAACTTGGAAAGCCAAACTTTCTGTACACTTGGAAAGCCAAACTTGCTACAAACTTTGTTTTTAAAAACGTTGGTAGAGCCTGTAGCGAGAAAAGAGAGGTCTGGAGTGGGGTTCGAACTCACGACCTTGAGATTTGCTTGTTCACCTTGTTGTCCAACACTCTACCCCTGTTCCACCAGTTCTTCTGCTGAACGAAGTACATTGTATTATTCCTTTTATGTTACGAAAACAGTTTCTGGAATAAAGGCATTTATGTAGACTTTAATACGAAACTGAGAAAGCTTATTGATCCTGTTTAAACCAGATTTCGACTAGCGTTGATATTAACTGGAACTGATACTTATTTTTTATCACTTCATTAGGTGGACGTAGCTCCACCAATGGCGAACAGATGGTGTTGGGGCAGCCCAGAGCTTCATTAGCCTTATTTTTTTCCTTGCAGTGCTTAACTTACCGCATAAAGTTTGTTTAAATGTTGTAGCAAACTTGAAAATATAAACTTTGAAACGTCAAGTTTGCTACAACATTTAAACAAACTATATGCGGTAAATTTGGCACTGCAAGAGAAAAACAAGGCTAGTACAAACTTACAAACTTGGCGTAAACTTGAGTGCTATCTGGGTATTTGGTGTACAACTTTTATTTTTTGAAAGGAATGTAGTGATTGAAGAATAAAATGAACTAAAAGTGAAGTAAAAACCTAGGTTTGTTTACGGCCGGTATTACTAGCGTTATTAGCCATTGATTTACTAGCTTTAGTTTGTTTAATTATTGTTTTATCAATTGCAGTATAACTACGGTAATCCGAACATTTCCGAGCGGAAATTGATCGTAAAATTCGGATTAGCGAGGTTCGGATTACCGGAGTGATAACCAAACTTAGCAAATATTATAGGATTTTTTTTTCAAAGAAATTGTGCGCTCTTTCATGCTTTTCACATTAAATCAGGCTTTATGCTATGTAGATGAAGTTTTAGAAGAGTTCTTAGTGTTAGTTACTTATTCATTTTTCTCTTCTTTTATCTGCACTACAGGAATCCTGAGGGTTTCGATTCTGTGACCTTCTCACCACACTACTGCGGAGGAAAGCCTGTTAAGTTTAGTGTAAAGCGATGATGTCTGACGCTAGATGGTATGACGATATTACTACATCACTAATGTACTTTTCCTTGCTCAAAATTTTAATGCTGCTGCTGTTACAAATTGAAATCTAAAACTTCATACTTTCTAAGAAGTTTAGTGTGTGTCAATTTTAGATTCTTCCTCATTCATTTTTGAAACAACTTCACTGTAAGAGGTTTGAATATTCACTACAATAGTCAAGTGATTTGCAACAGTGAGCAGAATAGAAAATCGGTTCGAATAGAAACTTTGTTCCAGATCTCTGAAAGTTTGATCATTCTATGTATAAATAGTTAGAAGTAGAATTGGAACTTTGTGCAAGTAAAAAAATATATATTAGAGATGTATTTAAATCATAATTTCATTTAGCGGTCGAAATCTTTAGTTTACATTAATCTTTAAATGTTTAAAATAATTAATATTACAGACATTCTTCACTTTGTTTTCAGTGAAATATAGTGGAAATATCTTTGTTATCTCTTTCAGTTTGTCCTCTTTCTTATGTGTTCCTTGCTTATTTCTTGGACAATATTGGTCATGAAATTCACGATCGTTACCAATTCACACCTTTATATCTCAAGTGTAATAATTCTAATTCGTCTATCTGTATTTACATATATTATCTAATGAGACGAATTCCTATTTACTATCACTCTTACACTGCGTTACTTTTCTTCTTCCATCTGTTGAATCTGTCTCAAGCATGTTTCTTTTCTATTCACTGATTTTTATGATATTAGATGTTATATCGCAAAGATCCTTCAATTATTCGTCAATCTAAATTATCTGTCATTCAGCTATTTACTAGTCTTTCCTGCTCCTTTAATATCCGTAGGAATTTACTGGGAAAGGATTACAAGTATTTTTAACTGTTCACTTCATTTGTTTAGATTGCCTACCTGGTTAAAAATCTCTAAGATGTTACTTGAGAATTATATGGTAAAAAATAATTGGTTTCAAATTGTTACAAAATTCACCAGCATATACTTGCTTTGCACAACAAGGAAACACAACAGATATAATTCATTCGAAAATGCCCTAGCAAAATATATTTTTTTTATATATCCATTATGTAAACACCACATGTCACTATCTAGAATTTTTTTCAGTGAATAAAAAGAGCCTAGCTGAGCATGTTATAAGAATCCCTAGTTTACGATATCTTACTTGATCTAATTAAGTTTTATCCGGTGATATTAAACGATAGATACGGCCTCTTTTAACGTGCATAGATAGGGCTTTTTTGTTAACTTAAGAAATGATGTTTATTTTATAATTGTCTTTAATTTATTGGTACTAATTATTTTTATAAAGCAATCGCATTTCTCTACACAGTCTCACTAGGTCCTATGTTACAGATATGATTCTAATATCCTGCGATGAGGTATAGGATATGGCTTTCCCTCATTAATTTAATGCTTTGTAGGCCAAATGAAAATTATTTATGTAATGGTCCGTTTCGGTTCTGTTCAGAAATATATAAGGATGTGCCTTATTTTCTTACACTCTTCTTGAAATATGTTTCTGTCATTTTCGTTAGAAGTTCTTCAGCATTATTTTCTCAATTTCCTTAATTTTGTCTCTCTGTACACTTCTTGTTAACTACCTAGTGGTTACACTATTTATTGTTTCTCATTCAGTTAGTCACAAATTTGTAGAAATCCTAAATGATGTCTACTATTATAGCATTACCTAACTTTATAAGGAGAGGATTAAGCATGCAAGAAGTGTACTTTATTATTGTTTAAAATTATATATATATATATATATATATATATATATATATAGGTAAATTTAAAATTTCGGACACAATAAAAGCCTTATTACTAACATAAAGGGCCAATTACAACTTAAAAATCTTCTCATCTTATTTCCATATCTAAAAGATTTGTTAAAATATTTCTCCATCCTCTTTCTTTTGACGTTCTCTTGGTATGCATGTAAAGGAGTACTTGATTCAAATCTAACCTTTCTTCACTTTATGCTTATTCTCATTGACATTACCTTGCTTTGCTCTCACGTTAGCGTTGATTTGAATCTAATGTGAGACGCAAGAAGTCTCCATCATTTATTGTCATTATTGCCTATGCACCTGTCTATCAGAGGGTAAAACAAGGTTGAGGAAAGTTACTCACGTATCACAGTTCAAGTGACGGGTATACAAGAACTTCGCAAACACAACGTTTCGCCGAAGGCGTTTTTATATAATAGGAGAGGAAACGAACAGAGACGACAGTTGCTAACCAGATCATGATTTTGATATATGTGGCGCTTATTTGCAAAAGACACCAAATCCATCTCAACAAATTGTTCAGGTAATGAAAAAGAAACTTTTAGAGTTCCTAAAATTAAAGTGACTTTGGTTATTCCTTACTCACACATGCTACCAAATAATCCAATATGTAATACAGTTTTGAAAGCCAAGGTATGTGGTGTAAATGAAAGCTCAAAGCTACTGTAAGAATATTTGTAAAACTATACATTATCCCATTTATCTCAAAAATAAGAGATGGATGTTTTGCAGTTTTGGATATATTATAACGGTATAAAAGAATTTATAAAATCCGAAAGAAATAGATCTGATGGTAAGGCGAAAATTCTTTGTCTTGAATTTTCTGAAAATGATCATATGCAACGCTTCTTATAGTGAAAGCGAAGACATTATCAGCAATATAACATGTAAGGTCACTCCAAATGAGGGAAAGGTGCTTTTCTCAAATCATCATGGACAATCGGTTTCAATGTCGAGAGACAAGCTGAAGAGACAGGTCCATGTCCACCATAAATCGATTTTTTTTTATTTTGTCTTTAATGAGTTTAAGCTTTTCAAAATGCAAAAGTACGGTTTTCAGGTGTTTTCTTTTTAATGTTCAATAACGTTTTTTACTAGATCGTCATACCGAGTTCATTTTTATTATTATTATTATAATTTTCCACATGCTAGTTAGCACACTCGGTATCATATATAAATGCTTGAAGTAACGTGATTGGCCCAGGGAGATGAAGAAAATCTTTTCACGATTCCTGTAGAAATAGAGTCACGTCTAAATATTTGTTTTCGAAATGTACTTTTTTATGTTCGTTTTAACTCAAAAACTTGGGTGTGCTTTTGCTTTCACATAAGTTTAACTTAAAGGGGATACAGAAATTTCTGAAACCTGACTCAAAAATAACTCAGTTCCATCTAACACAGATTAACACAAAGCAGTGCCTTAATTGCTAGGAATACCTTAGATATTCTTTTATTTCTCTGATAACTTGAAAATTACGCTTCAAGCTCGCATATAACAGTAGTAGAATATATTGTCATAGACGTAGATTAATTTCCTATATTTAATCATAAAGATAAAACCTTGTATTTCAAGAATTAACCATAGCAATAATTCGGTAATAAATGAATGATAAATTTATCAATAAACTCAAACTTTCTCTTATAAGATATGTTGCGCAAGAAAAATGTACAATTCAATGAGGGTGCCTTGTACTGATAACTATTTTGCCTCCTTTGTTTCTGTGAAATGAACGATCACAATAGTCTAAAGTTTCAAACCCGACGGTATTCTCTTTTAGGATCACTTCTGAAAGTTAACAAGAGAAAGAAGAAAGAATATTTACTGAAAAAGACAAGTATGAATGTATGTTTGTAACTACTTGAGAACAGTGTAACCAAACACACTAAACTGGAAAGTGTTGTCAATCTGTGGTAAGATTTTTAAGGGAAAACATGAAAATATCAAAACAAAGTCTACAAAACTTACGACTGATGCAATTTACATACAATTTAATTCCAGTCATTTCAACACCACAAAAGCTAATATGGAAAACTTTATTTCTTCGAGTTTACAAATTATATTCTTAAAATAAAATAAAAGATGACTTCGAGAACGAAATTAATTTTATAATCCTTAGGGCTGATTTTCATGAACGCTTGCGTTGTTTGCGATTAGGGTGAGTAGCCAATTGAAACACGCGTTTTAAAGACGCTATTTATGTGTTCTATGTGTAACACGTATTTTAATTGGCTATTCACCCAAATCGCAAGCAACGCAAGCGTTCATGAAAATCAGTCCTTACCGGTATTAAAAGTGGGTACACCAAAACGTTGCTACAGGATTGGCATGAATCTAAGAAAATCTATTATGAAACATCGATTCCAAATAATAATAATAAAATATGTTAAAGTTTAAGACGTGTCTTTATTACATTATCGCTATATCCCTCCCCGGACAGAAAAAAAATGTAAAATTACTTGCGAATGTGAGACCAGAAAAAACTTTGAAGCCAGAATCAAGTAATAAATTACAGTGGCGGCTTCTGGCCCAGTTGTTTGGTTGTACAATCGTGCCTAGTTTCAGATTCACAAACTTTTTTTTAAGCATTTAAATTAGTATTTGAGAGAAATAGAACCTTGCTCCTCAACACAAAACAACCTTGTTATATCTTTGAAAATTTACTAAACAAAAACGGAAAGAAAAATCTGTTTTCGTGTGCGGTTGCCTGAGCGCAGCAACCGCATCCAATAACATTGGTCATATGGCAGGGAGCTCCTATGCTTTAACATGGAAACGAGCATTTATACTTATACACGCTCCTATCGCCTTGTATTGTCTCCAAGCGGTTGCAGGAGTATAACAACCGTAAGCTTATTTTCCATGCAGAAGTAGTTAGGAAATTGTCCGCTTGACTGCGACGAGCTCAACCGAACTTAAAGATTGTGTCAAGGAAGGAAGAGGAGCGTCATTGAAGGAGACGGGTAGGCGGGTAAGCCGTAAGTTCTTCAAAGTCAGTGAACTGTGGACGCGCGCTAAAAATATGTCAGTGCAGAGTGCACGACAATGGGTTATTGAGATTTGGTAATGATCGGGGAAGAAAAACCGTCATAATGAGATTTTGCGTGTGTTGGTGAAAGTAAACTAAATATATGTCAGTGCAGAGTGCAATGTGTACAATGAGTCGTTCGTAGTGATTAGGAAAAAACAGTCATAATTCATAATTTGTTATTTTGTGTATGTGTTGTGTTAGTGAAAGTAAACATGAATTCAGATGAAAATCTAGAAATCCCTTTCTCCGTCTTCTGGAAATCCCTTTCTCCAGAAGGACAATGCAAGAAAGTATTGAAATAAAACGATTAGGGCGCGCTATGCCTCTTTTAGGAATCAATCAAACAATTAAATCAGGTAAGAGACAATTTCAACGCTCTTTTAAAATGGATTTGTACAATAATGCAGACTGGCTTTGTGGCTGTGATAAAAAGCATGCTTTCTTTCGCTTCTCTTGTTTACTTTTTGGAGGGGAACGGGCTTGGTCTGAGATAGGGATAAAGGATATTAATTTTTGAGTGACCGTATTAAAAGACACCAGGCTACAAATGCGCACATGAAAAATGTATTACAATTGACCTTACTTGGTAATGTCAACATCGCTGAACAGTTAAACAGTGAGTGTAGGCGTAATATAGCACTGCATAACGAAAGAGTGAACCATAATCGTTATATTTTGAACATTATCATTAATTGTGTTCGTTTTTGTGGTGCCTTTGAACTAGCGTTACGGGGTCACAACGAGACAGAAGCATCCTATAACCCAGGTGTTTTTCGTGGCCTCATTGATTTCAGTGCTGAGCTTGACACAGCGATGAAAACTCATTTGGAGAAAGCTTCTGTCTTCAAGGGAACGTCGAAAACTATTCAAAACGAACTGTTAAGTATTATGTTAGAAATTTGTCAGGAGAAAATCTCGCAAGAAATAAGAGAATCTGACTTTTTGACTGTGATTGCAGACGAAACCAGTGATGTGGCTAACACTTTTCAAATGGCTGTCATTTACCGTTACTTAGTGAAAGGGAAACCGGTTGAAAGGTTTTGGACTTTCCTCGAACCCCCCAAGCAAGACGCAAAAACCCTGGCCTCATGCCTATTAGAAGAACTGTCACGTCATAAGTTAGAGGACTTTCCAGAGAAATTAATTGCCCAAACTTACGACGGCGCGTCCGTTATGTCCGGGATATCTGGAGGCGTACAAGCGATTGTAAAACAGCAGTTTCCTAACGCCGAATACGTTCATTGTTACGCCCACCAGCTAAACCTTGTAATGCTCAATGCAGCTTCGGTAATTCGAAATGTTAGAATATTTTTTGCTACTTTGCAAGGAATTTGTTCCTTCTTCTCAACAAGTCCTCAGCGTACAAAATTACTAGATGAAATCGTGAAAAAAAGACTTCCACGGTCTGTGCCTTCGAGATGGAATTTCCATTCACGCAGTATCAATACAATTTATTTGCACAGGAAAGAAATAATTCAGTGCTTGAGGGCGATCCTGAATAATGAAGACATAAAAAATGCAAGTACAATTGAGAGGGCTAAAGCGCACACTGACACACTAACCAGACGTACCTTTGTTTTTTGGCTAGCTTTGTTCCATAAAACCATGCCCCATGTTGACATCTTGTATGGGCAGTTCCAGAGAAAAGATATCGATGTAGTAAGTGCCCAGAAGAATGTGTCATCTTTCTCAGAATGTATCGAGAAAATCAGAAATTGATGTGGATGCTTCTGTTTCAACAGATACACCTAAAAGAAGGAAGACTGACAACAATGAACTTAAAAGGGAAGCAAAGGAAGTGTGTGACGCCATTATAAGTCATGCTAAGCGCCGATTTCATTTTACCGGGCATCTTGTAGCCGGGTCTTTATTTTGTAATGAAAAATTTGCAGAGTACAGGAATCAATTAACAGAAAAAATCTTAGAAAGTGTTTGTGACTTTTATCCATTCGTCAACGCAAAACAACTCAGTTTCGAACTTACTACAATTTACAGCACTAAAGAGTTTTCGTCAATGCCTGGACCAGTCAGTTTGTTGAAATTTTTCCAGTGCAATAACATTCAGAAAACATTTTCTGAAAGTTCTCCTCACTATTCCAATGACTTCCTCGGAGGCAGAGAGATGCTTCTCTACCCTGAAAAGAATCAAGACCTTCCTTCGTAATACCATGACACAAGAGAGACTGTCTGCGTTAGCTATGTTGTCCATTGAGAGAGACTTGGTGAGCAACATTCCTGATTTCAATCAGTTAGTGATTGACAAGTTTGCAGCTCGAAAAGAACGGATGATGGACTTCCTTTATAAATAAGGTAGGGAATGACTTTGTAATTAAATTGTTTATTTTAATTAGTGCATGAACCGTAGCAAAATATTTTTGTCCTTGTTTTTCTTATGTTCTCGCTCATAACTTAGAATTATCTTCTATTTAGCCATCGTTTAACAACGTGGGTGTAAAAGTTATATTATAATTGAGCAGTCATTGTTTGTTTCTGAGTTAAATAGCAAATAATATTTAAATAGTACATGTGTAAAGAAAACATAAATAAAAATAGGGGAAGAATGTACTATCTGCATATATCTTCGAAATATTTAAGTAACACTAAAGCCTCCCCCCCTTCATTCCCTGAAAAGTTGCAACCGCTGCTTCTCGAGACCGCCAGCCGCTACTGGGATAAGCACGTTTGAACACTGCAGAATGTGTTATAGGCTCTTTTACTATGGTTGCAGAATGTGTTATAGGCTCTTTTACTATGGTTCGTTTTCAATTCTATTTCTTATGGAAAACCTGGCATTTTCCGGGGACTTTGTAAGCATAAGGCGATGCTTCAGTGCAGGTGCTTGACCGTTTCATATTAAGCAAAATGTAAAGTTTTGCTTGTCCTCATCAGTGTTTAAAAAGTTTTCTAAAATTTCGAGGCTATAGGGACCACTTGAAGAATCCTGTGGTAGCCATTTGCAATCACTGGTTACCTCATATAAAATATATTTTGATTTATTCAGGTTAATAAATTTAGTGCATGTTAGATAATAATGCGCCATCATATTCAAATTAGATAAAAAAAACTAGGGTGAATTAACTATGTGATAAAAATGAATATTTGGTCAGTCAGATTCGCTATTTTTATAAAAAATACGATCTCTTTCATGGCTTTTAAATAAAAAATGCACTAAAGATATGATAGAGTGGGCCTTGTATTTTTTATTTAATACTAAACATACGTCATAGCAAGTTTACGATTTTGGATTTTTTTGGTACGAAACGAACGTATCTTATAGAGTTAAAACGTGTGCGCCATCTTTCCACCAGGAACAGTACTTACAAAGGCATACTGTAAGGAGAACACTTGACCGTGTTGCTGTGAACGAGCGACAACTTTT
>JAGDQP010070444.1:0-10753 GCA_022664845.1 Lepisma saccharinum
TGTTGGCAGCCTTTCCAAGAGTTGCCAAAATATTTTACAAGTTAAAAGTGAAGACTGTTTTCCTAAACCTGAATTATCTTCTGAAGTTTCCTGTCGGTTGCCAATAACGAATGTATCCACTGAGAGGTCACTTAAGTTGAAACTGATTTGATATGTACAGTGGGAATAGGAGGGACCGAATAGACGGTTTCCCAATAATTGCTAGCGAATAGGGACATCTCCATTTATTATGAAAAAAGTGACTGACATGTTTGCTCCTTAAAGGATATTGATTACGACAAAACTGATTATTTAGTGACACTGATATGTGAAATGCTACAAATGTTGAGTACTGCTAAAATTCACCTTTGCTACACATCTAACTGGTCGACGTGGTGTGTTATACAGCACTAATTCAGTCTGGTGTCCACTCACATTTTTATTTTCCCTTTACTAACGAAAGTGTTAGTGTTACGAACTATGATGTAGGCTTAGAGGCGGCGAATGTACCAATCAGTGTACCTCTAGCTATTTTAGGTGTTTTTTTCTGCTGTGAATACATTTTGTGACCCTTAAAGATGAATACGTTTCCTTTCTAAAATTAAAGAATGCCTATGAAATGCAGCATTTGAAAATACATAGTCTTTTCTTGGGGTGGGTCAACCTAAAGGGGGGTGGGTCCTGCTGAGGTAAGGCTTGCATGACCTCTTTCGAAATGAATGGGCGCCACTGACCCTATCTCAGTGTGCCTAAAAACCATAAATTCAAGTCAATTTAATTTAACATTCTCTTGATAATCCTTGTTATACCTACTAAATTTACTAAAAACCTAGCAATTTAGGAAGTATTTTATTGACAGTTGGATTGGTACACTTCTGTAGAAGTGTTCTTTGAATCATTAGGAACAACGAATATGTTCTATGTTGATACTTTACCTGAGTTTCCAATAATGACCATTATACTGATCTTCAGGCACGCGACCTTCAAACATATCCCACCGCCATGTATCCAATGACAGAGCAAAGGCCATGATCGGAAGCTGCCGAAGAGAAATCTTCAGCAGATGATTAATCTGTGAACCGTCAGTTACATTCACTTCCGGATCAAGGAGGTTCAACACTCTTAAATGTTTTGGCGTTGAGGCAGATAAAGCGAGGACATCGCCTATCGCTTCATGAAAGCCTGAAAAGAAACACGAGGATTGGTTATGCTATGGAATCATATTAAGGTTGGTGTAATGATTTCTAATATAAGATGGCAGCACTATCTCCGTATATGTCTAATATATTTTTATCATTGTACGACATTTCAATGCTGCTCCTACAAATTCAAGCGTATAGAGTTCAAACTTTCCGAAAAGAAAGTTCATAACCATTTCAACGATTCTATCCGTGCCGATTTTTTATTTTCAATTTTGTTTATTGTTGAAATCGCTCGATTGTGACTATGAATATCCAAAATTATAACAATGAAGCTCTATGAAACAATGAACAAAAGAATAAAAATTTTAAAACTGACACGGGTAGAAGTTTTGAAACACTCCAAATCTTGCTCAGCAAATAGATAGGATCTTCATCGACCATATACCATGGTTCCATAAATTACGCTCTTCTTGTAAAGTAATAGTTATTAATAGACTATGATCACAGCATGTAACATCTGCAGCACATCTTCACAAAATACATATTTCTGCTACACCATATTGTAACTGTTCCGATGAACTTCTAACAGCAGATGTGAAACACTAAATTTTCCAGTGCAGGAAAACTTCATTGGGTCGCCCAGCTTTATTAAAACTACTACTTAGACTTAAAATTTTTAACCCAATTTCAATTAACTCGTTAATATTTCCACCTAATACAAAAATGTGTTATCTTTCATTTCTTTTACTTACTCATTAAACTTTTTACGTAAAAATAAACTAGATAAAAAGTGAACTAAAGAAAAAAATAAAGACTCGTTTGTACAATAATAGTGCATAAGCAGTTTCTGTTAAAGCTTACTTCATTTTCGGCTAATAAGACCAAGATCAAGAAATTCAGGCTCTCTCTATTTCCTGTGAAATTGACAATCTAGATACATAATAGTACCTAGCTAATTTACTATAATTTCGAAATAAATTGACACACTAAAGTCCAGCTCAGTTTAAGAATTGTTCAACATTAAGATGAAATCAGAAGCATAATTAATTCAATAATTCAAATGCAATTAGTGATAGTACATAATTTGTCATTGGAATAATAAACAAGATACATATAGAATTAATCTTCCCAACGATGGGTTGACCCATTCTGGGACAAATATTTGCCAATAGGCCTGTGCAAACTCATTCATCTGGGGGTGACTTAAGAAGCAACGAACATAACTGTTACCAGAGAAATTTATATTAAGAAAACACTTGTTTGTTTCTAGCGCACGCGAAAATATTGTAGTCTCTCCTCATTGCCTCAGTCCTCCCTCCCCTCCTTTTGCTACATGCAGCAGCCTGCAACAATCAACCTCTGGAAACCCGTTGTCAACCTCGGTACAATATGTTATCAGCAGAACAAAGGGTGGGGGATGCAGTTGTTCTGTGTACAGAACTAACCATTGTTTCGTTTGAACAAACTCTGCCAAACATCGTGATTGCAATAGTTACACACTTTTTTTTTTGTTGTTGTTGTTGTAATAAGCTTACCGTATATTCATTCAAGAAATAGAAGATTGAATTCCGGGATATTAACCGTCCCGGTGAACAAAAAAATTCCTCCGGGACAAGACATAGAATTCCTGGTTAATCCCGCCCAAACTGGGACAGTTGGGAATCCTATATAGAATGCATCTTTTAAAAAATGTAACTATTATATCTAGCATGGAAACAACAGTCTTACATGTAAAATAAAAAAACATATACCGGTAAATGTTATAAATGCTATGTTACCGAGGATCAATACTGTAGTGTAGAACAATAATGAAGGCTTTCAACTCATATCAAGCTATTCGACTTCATATTATACCTATACTACTCTGGTGGAAAGAGGCGCACCACCCTCATGGTTTTGCTATCCTTGTCACGAATAACAGCCACAAAAGAAACAAGAAAGGTGATGAATTTTCTTCTCTGAAACTTTGAAGTCTCAAGGCTTGAATTTGTAGCAGCAGTGTGCAACGAGGTAGTGTTACCATCTACTTATACGAAGATCTACAACGTTAGATGGAAGCAAGATCTAAATGTGTCGATATTTGAGTCTCTATCTTTTTCATTGTTGAAATACAAGGATCGGATAAAATAATGGAAACACTTGAGGAATCGTAACATTTTGTATCAATACGGTGTTTGTCCACATTTAGCACGCAATATAACTTAAATTCTGGACGGAATAGACCGATACACTTCCTGAATAGTGGTGAGTGGAATTTGAAACCATTCTTCATGCAGCACAGCCTCCAACTCAGGTAGAGACAAAGGGGTGGAAATCTTTGCCGAACCCTGGTTTCCAAAACAGCCCACAGAGGCTCGATATTCAGTTCTGAGGACTGCGCAGGCCAGGGAAGATGTTGAACCTCATCAGCATGCTCGTGAAACCACTCTTGAACAGGACCAGCGGTGTGAATGGGGGAATTATCATCCTGGAATATGGCATTCCCGTCTGAAAATAAAGTTTGAACCATTGGGTGGACCTGGATAGCCAAGAGTGCTTTATACACTGCTGATGTGACCGAACCGGGTAATGCGACAAAAGAGGCTACCAGCCACCATAATATAGCGCCCCAAACGATAATAGAGCCACCACCATGTATGATAGTCGGTAGGAGACAGTCCACATCGTATGCTTGAGAGGGACTTCACCAGATAAACACGCGTCCGGTGTTGGAAAGAGGGTAAAGGGTGACTCGTTCGATCACACGACACGTTGCCAGTCCTCCGACGTCCAGTTTCTGTGGTCATTGTAGACGTCGCCTTTGAGCATTCTTGTCTGTTATTAGGGACTTGGGAATACGAACACGCCTATGGATACCCATTTTGCTCAGTTTTTGCCTTACTGTTTTAGATGAGACTTGGGTGTTTAGGTGCAGATTAAGTTCTGTACCAATTTCTCGGCCGTTGATTTCTTCTGCGACCTTACAATCCGCTTCATGGTCTGGCGGTCCCTATCCTGCAGCTTCCTCTGTCGTCCATTATTCTGCTCCGCCGATCCTGTTTTCCTGTGCACTTTGTATGCAGTCATGACTTTCGATCCCGCGCCTTGTGTTACATTGCATGACGTCGCTGTTTTGCTCACAGATGCTCCAGCTAGACTGGCACCCACAATTAGACCTCTTTGAAACTCCGTCAAGTTGGACATACTGGTTACTCACCACACCTGCACAACGCCATAACTACACTGTCTCACTCAACTACTAGTGCACAGTCCATCCTAACTTCAACAAACAAGAGATGGTTGATTTACACAGTGTATCAGTGTTACCAAGCACAGTTACAATATGTTTCACTTTTGACAAGTGTTTCCATTATTTTGTCCAGTACCTGTACATTTAATACGTCGTTTAGTTTGAGTTGTGATTAAGGTTCTGAAAAAGCTGGTGAACTTTGAAAGATGGGACCTATAATATGTGTTAAAGTGAATTTCTAACTTTGTCTCAGGCCGAGTTGATTATGAGGGTGAATTGCTGTAATGAACAAAATGGGAGGAAATACGAGAACCCCAAGAAAACCCACGCACACGCGGTTTGTTTTGTTGTCATAACTTTTTGTAGTTTTAACTTGTTGAGTAATTTTCCAGTAGCAGAGCGTGGTTACTTATGAACAAAAAACACCTGTGTATATGTTTGAATAAAGCTTCTAAACTATTTTATTTACAAGGGAGTTCTACACAACGTTATATCACGGAAGCACTTGCTTTCTCGCAGCTTCTAGACTTTATTTTTTAAAAAAACGTTCCTTATTTACTCTGGTAACCTAGGATGCATTCTATTAAATTGTGTTATCTTACTTATCTACTCTGGTAACTTGAGTTACAACTTTCTCAAGTTCTGATACAACTAACCAAGAACTTTAATTAAAACTTTGGTCCTTTAACAATTTGTTCACCACAAAGCCCATATGGCTGCGGGATCAAACCGGGGACCCTACGCACCAAAGGTTAGTGCTCTATACCATGTATGAACTATTAATCTCATTAAATTAAATTGCTTTCTTGATGTTTAAGTACCTCTTTTTTTTAACTGTGCATAATTAAGAATGAACTTAAACTAATGTATGAAATCAATGTTGACAATATTATCGAAAGATGCAACCTTTAAAATACCCTCATTTTGCGTATGAATAAATTCAGAAGTTAAATACAAAGTAAATTAGGTAGTTAATTCACCTGGATTGGCGCCTCCTCGAAACACCAGAGGTTGTTTCCTGTACTGAAGGAAATATTCAATGTGTCCCATTTCATGATGAGCTGTAATGAGATCCTGCATAATGGTCCTCGTACACTGCTTGATCCTAGGAAGACCAATAAGGGATCAACTTACAAATTGCAGTTCATAAATCAATACTTAAGAACCAAAAGTATTGTAACAAATACTGAATGACTACTAAAAATTAATTTTGATGTGCCACTTGGCAGCCCAGAGGTCAATTTGCAGTAGATGTCTTTGAGTTGTATACTTGGATAGTGGACGTTGGTGTTGCAGGAAAAGATGGCAGCATCATCGGCGAATGTGGCTATGGTAGTGAAGGGAGATGTTGATATATCCGGTGAATAGAGATTATATAGGAGTGGAGATAGATACTGAGCCCTGTGGAACGCCTGCTGTGATGGGGTCTGGAAGCTGTGAGAGAAGATCCATGAGGAATCCGAAATGTTCAATGGCGGAGAAAGGATTGAATGAGTTTAATGTAGCAGTCTGGGAGATGTTTTTGTGCATTTTGTAAAGTAATCCAGCATGCTAGACTCGGTCAAATGCTTTCTGAACATCGAGGAACGTGGCTACAGTATGGCCAGGTTATTGAAGTGAAGTGTGATGTGTTCTGTGATACGAACCAATTGTGAGGTAGTATCATGTTTTCTTTTTCGGAATCCGAATTGATGAGAAGGAATGAGTTGAAGGTCAGTAATATATTTGGTGAGTCTGGAATTGAGCAGTCTTTCAAATTATTTGCTTATGTGAGATAATATGCTAATAGATCGGTAGGTCTTCGGGTAGAGCACATCTTTTTTTTTTTTTTTTTTGGTAACATACAGATTCTTGCTTCTGACCAGCTGGTTGGGAAATGACCTGTGAGTAGAATGGCATTGAAGATCTTCCAGAGGAGAACTATTGCTTTCCGTGGAGTTTCTTTGAGGGAGCATGCGTTGACTATGAATGTAGTAGTGTCTTGTGCGAATACTAGTTTTGTACGTCCATCTTTGATTTTGTCTAAGATAGTACTCTGATTCAGGCCGTGAAACAGGAGAATTATTTTATTGATTGTAGAAGTAAGAGATTTATCTATCGTCTGTTTTAACTGTTGGAGGGTCTCTGGCAAGATTCGATATTTCATTTCGATGGTTTGCATTTTGAGTAGTCTGAGCATATGAGGTTCCTTGGGCTGCTGTGTTCGGAGTATTTTGCACGGATGTGTGAGCTTGTGATGCGGTATTGATTTGCTGATCTTTCGTTTGGTTTCGGTTTGCTGCTCGGGAGGCTTTCAGAATTTGAAAGGTGATTCAACCTTGACAGTTTGCCGGATGCTCTTTCCCACAGTTGGCACATTTGGCTGGTTGGAGTCTATCTGTATTGGTGCATTTGGATGTCAGGTGAGGTTCGGCACATTTGACGCATCTTGTATATAAGTAACAGGTTTGCTGACTATGTTCTAAACGCTGGCAGCGGAACCAAGCTCTGTAGGGTTCAACCTTAATACGATACTGATATAGATAGTCAAGGTTATAGATTTTTTGAACGTTGAAGGGCTTTTGTAAAGTGACGAGAAATAGATGAAGATTTTTATTTTCGTTTGTAACTTTGTCTTTACCATGCATCTTGGTTACAGAAATAACAGGGAATTTCATATCTGTGAGATCTCTATGAATTTCTGCAGTAGGTGTATCGAACGGTAATTTTCGTAGAACAACTTTGTTTGGGCGATCCTTCTTCGGGACCTCAGTAGCAAATTGATGCTTGGATGCAGTAAGAAGTCACTTTATCATAATCGGAGAGAGTGTCCAACTGAAAACGGATATATTCTTCTCGATGCTGAATTTTTGGTTTCACTTGATAAGTGGCGGACAAGAATCGGGTGATGTTGTATATGTTTTCTACGCCATATATAAAAATATGTGGTGGTTTTGCTACCAAGGGTTAGTTCTGATGAGATTTTTGTCCTTGAGGTGATTGATGAGAAGTTGAAGGGATATTTTCGGGAGATGAAGAACCTAGGGCTTGGAATCTATTTGTGGTGTGAATAGGAGTCATGGACCCTCATGGTACTGTTTAGAGACTCTTTAGGCGTGTTTGGGGAAGGTAAAATCTTCGGTATCCATTGCAGCTTGGTCATCATTAGTTTTGGTATCATCCATGTTAGAGAAAACATGTGTCTTGAAAGGAGGCGGTAGAAGCTCTTTATTTCAGGATTGGTGTCAGGTGGTGTGGATGCAGAGTTGGCAGTATCATCAGTTGCAGAATGATTTCCTGGAAAAGTGGCCGTTAATGCAGGAAGAGGATCCATAGTGGTACCTTTCTTATCGTGCAATCGATGACGTACAGTGAAATCCCCTATCTTCCAAGAGATTTCTTGTAAATTTCCCGTTGAATAGCGTATTGCTTTTAATTGGTAATTTGCGAAATTCTTTTTATTCCATATCACACATAGACGGCAGAGGCATCTACCGGTCATTCGACGATGTACCTGTAAAGAAAAAGGTGGGGTGGGGAGAGCCAGCCGTTGGCCACCGTTTATGTTGTGCCTAACCCTGCTTCGTTATGACCGCTACTTCTTGAAGGGCTTCAGAAAACTTCCACCTCTCTCTTTCAATAGGCTCGGGAAATCCGCTGATTCTGTCACCAGAGACAGCGCAAGCAAACAGCCGACGAAGGAAGACAATGCAGTAACGATCGGCACGTGCTCCGAACGCATCAACGTCCTATCAGTCTCTCTCTCTCTCACACACACACACACACACACTTTAACTTCTAACGTCTACTGTATGAATACAAAATAGACTTCCAAATGCATGCTTTTATTACCATATGCATACAGTTGTCTACGGCGGTCTGCAAAATAAGTGTCCAATTTAACATGGGTTTTTACACATTTCTAGGAATATCATAGTTTCATGCGGTTCCTTCGAAAAAAATGACTCAAAAGTCCCTTCAACATATTTCATGGAATTATGAAGGTACTTATAAGTGAAAACCATGCGCGCTATTTTCTGTTTAGAAATAAGGATTATTATAATGGATAACAAAACTGTTACAAGGGCTACAAAAACATCCTTTATTTGTAAGAAAAAATACGTCATGGAGCTTTCACCTATTTACTTTTACTATGCCACGAAATATGTTGAAGGGGCTATTGAGTCATTTTTTCGAAGGAACCGCATGAAACTACGATATTTCTAGAAATGTGTGAAATCCATGTTAAACTGAACGCTTATTTTGTAGGCTGCAATAGCCAGGTCCCTCTCCCTCTAGAGGAAGTACCCACCCATCTAAACTTTGCACTGCTATTGGAAATCACCTTGTTTATTAACAAATAAGACGAATTATGTCGTAGTTGGGTGAGAAAATGTTAAATCACTCTGAAAGACTCTTTGCATTCAGTATCGTCTAGCAAAACGTTGAAAATACAATTTGAAGACCATAACAAAAGAATGTACTTTGTCCATTTTATTGATTGTACAGAAGAGCGTTTTAAAAGTTTATGATCAGCATTACGTAAACATTCACATCAAATAAAGATATGCATGTAATAGACAGACTGTACACATTCTCTCCCTGCATGATAATTTCTTTTAAAAAGATTCTTCAAATAGCTAACAGATGGCACTCTTATCTGAATTTGACCAAAAATGGACAAAGTACACTCTTTTCTTGTGGGCTTCGTTTAGTATCAGTGAAATATTAACGTTATGGATAGCTATGCCATTATAGCATTCAAGTTACAGTTACTGGTAACTGCACAATTAAAGACTTTTAAATAAACACAATTTTTAGTTTTTATATTTCAAATTGAGTTTATTTACTAACTGAATCGGGGATTCCTATTCACTAGAGAGTAAAGAACAGTTTTTAAATGTGAGAAAAAAATCTTATCTGTGCACCATAAAATAATTTTCTTTGGAATGAAATACTAGTATTCTGATTTCATTGAAAATGAGAATATGCTGATTTGAAAATAAGTTTACTTATCTCATTTCAAAACCGACATGTTCTCATGTTCAATTAAGTGAGAATGCTCATATCTCATTTCCAAGAAAACTGTTTCACTTTTTCTTTCTCAATTTTAGAAAACTGTTTTTACTGCCTGTACAGTGTCTGAGTCTTATGCCAAGTATCTAATGGAATTGTTCACGTAAGTGACAACACTACCGAGGTATTCGAAATATACAAGCGAAGACGTTTTACTTATAGACTTTATATCTCCTATGTCTCGAGCATATCATAACCTTTACATCCAGTGCAAGAATAATGTCTACTGTACTTATTCTGTAGCAAATGAATGGTGGTTTTAAATACCTGACATCATCTTCAAGGACGAAATCCCACGCTGATGGATGACAGACAACTTCTCTCTCCTTCGGCTTCTCGAACATTGAATAATGCCAGAATTCGGGAGTCATTGACTTCAGATTCATGCTTGTGAAGAAATCCTCCGATACTTTGTAGATTTTTAATGGCGTGTAGTTCTGCATAAAAGATGCAAGAAATATATTGGTAATGAGACAGTTTAACACCTACTCATTAAATCAGAAGTTTTCACTCGTATTTCGATGAGAAAAAGATTTCATCAAAAATGACTGGAATTAAATTTAAATAGAAAAGAGTGGGTTTCAACAAAACACTTTCTTTTTGGATAGAAAATGTAATATTTTTAGATATGATTCCGATGCTTTATAGGTGTAATTTATTCTTCAAACTTGAACAGGAGTTTTGTTATCTTTTTAGAGTTGTTCACAATGCGTTTTGGGTACTAGCACAAAGTTTTATCTTCTTTTTAGAGTGGTTTACAATGCGTCTTGAGTACTTGCTGAATGCTGTACTAGTCAAGTTTGTTTTCTGCCATTTGTTACCGCGAGGATTATCGAAAGACGAAGCCCTACTTTGAAGTTAACTCCGTTTAGTTAAAAACGATACCAGAAGTAAGATAGATAGCAAAAATCTTTAAACGTTGATGTCAAGTACCTGACACGACGAAAGAGACCCTTTCGAAGGTGTTCTCTCGTAATTGTCCGGTTAGCCTAGGGGATACCCATCGAGGTCACGTTTTTCTCTCTCCTTCATTCATGAGAAGATTAGTTTTCTTTCATAATATTTATAAACATGCTCCCTTCTACTTCATTTTACATTTTCAACATTTTATTGCATCATTTTCATGTTCAAAATGATGAAAATTTATTTTCAATAGATATCAATTCATCCTTAAAAGATTATTTTCCCCCTGAGAAGAGCTGTCATAGATCTCATCTTTTCTTCGATCATAGACCTCATAATAGATAGACTTATCACGCTTCCCCATTTCTAGCTGCGCTAAAACTAATGGGTTTTTGTACAGGAGCACGTGCTTTCGAAGCCATCCGCTAGGTAGCTCTGCCATAGA
>JAGDQP010070445.1:0-10752 GCA_022664845.1 Lepisma saccharinum
AAGGATTGTGAGCATAATAGGGAACAACAGATGCTGGCGGAAAGGTTTATCGTAATTATATAAGGAGTTAAACTAGCACCATTTAATGTGAACCAGTCTCATATGTGTCCTCTAACTATTATATAAAGTTAAAGATTATGCTTTCAGTGAAGCTAAAGTTTTTGGAATACAACATGTAATTGCAGAACAACGTTTGAAAAACAATCCAGCACTCTTTAATGTGGTAACATTTATAACGAGAATACGAATTATTTATAAAGTTACTAGTTATTTACATGGTAACTAAAGTAGCATGGAAAAATGTAAATATTTGTTTACATCCAACTCGTTGCGGCTATGAAGTTTAAAAATCCTTAAATGTGTCTTTACAAATATAAAGAAACGTTACAAATTGTAATTAATCGTACTTTAAGATTTTAATCTATACATAGATTGTATTGTGCTGTTAATTAAACTTTCAACCATCCAATTTATTAGAGAAAAAATGTTTCTCAAAGCCTGACAAGCTGTAATGGAAGTCAGTCTTCGAAGATGAAGATTGACAGACTTAAAAGTAAAACACGTCTTAATTTCCTTCATTACCTTATGAATTCGCTGACCCTTTTAACACAAGTTAATTCACGCACCGAGGATAAAGTCTATGAATAAGGGTAAAATAATTATCTAATATTATATATTAAGAGCTTGACCTATATCAAGTAATATTTACAATCACATGAACTAGCTTAGCATATTTTATAGCGTGATCCATTTAAATATGTACTAGAGATGTGTTCAACTTATTACACTCACTATTCAATTTCCTTAATGTTTTTTGTACAAAACTGCGTCAGCATATGTTTCAAATTACTTCTTATTATTTTCAATGGATTCCTTGCTCATTTTGTTACATTTCATTTATGATTTTCAACATCCAAAATATTTTTTGACACTGTTTGGTGTCAGGGCACTCCATCATTCATAAGATAAATGGGTCGTCACCAAATCAGCCTACAATCCGTAAGAGTAGTTGTTATTGAAGAATATTTAGTGTGTGTCTTGCTGCATTATTTCCTCTACTATATAAAGTGTCCCAGATCCAAAGAGAGACATTGCATCCCAAACCATATTTGGCATTGGGTAATTTACAACTTGAAACTTGAACATCACCAGGTCAACGCCAAACAGATCGTCAACATTTATAATATAAAGTGCAACATATTTTCTCCTATTCATTACAGTCCATTGGTTTAGTGCTTGTGCACACTGGAGACGCTTTTCTTCCATAGTTGGAGTATCCGAGAGAATATTTTCTATATTTCATCTTTGTTGGTGACATTTTCCCTTTACGTAAAGAGACCCTTAACACTCCTGGGATAAATTCCTGCACTATAACCATACGTATTTATGCCTAAATCTTTAAGCTATTTTTCTGGTGCTCAGAGCCAAACTGTTGAGTTTTTAAATGCTTATTGGAGGACAGATCACGTTTTTGCCCACTTGTTGAAACAATGTTCCAATGTATGTATAAATTTTTTACATACAATCGCTCTACAAGAATTTAGTCTTTGCGGTATCCTCCTTCCACCAAAACACCTTTCACAATTTCAAGATTACGCGAGGATAGTCTCTCTGGCCTTCCCCATTATGTCGAAATTACAGAACTTCAGAGAAAAATATAAATATACAAACAATCACGGTGAAAACACTTTAAAATGATCAACTGCAAGTATTTGAAATTATGAATATGGTATCCTTATATAGCCTGAAAAAAACAGCGTATTACACTTTTAACTGGTAGGCTCGAAATACATATTAGCTATAACTCAAGCATAATCTGTTTAACACCTCTCCAGTCCTACTATCTGCGGCTCAAGGATAATGTAAGTACTCTAGTTGTAATGTTCACAAGTGCAGGATAAAATAGTAGTTTGACCGTAAACATTAGATGCAAAAATGGAACTTCGACATTTTCTTGAGTGAATCTAATAATTTGAACACATCTGTATTTGAATTTGTATAGTTTCGTTGCGAAAGTCACTGTAAACTTAGAATATAATTTTATTCTCATTGTGATTCTAGTAGAATTAGATTAGGTGCTCCTGGCTGAAATTAGTACAACGATGATGTAAATGATTACCTATTAAAAATTGATCAATGTATTTGTGTAAGTTTTCACTACATATGACTTGACACTAAAAAACATCTGATTTTCGCTGTAGGAATCTTCTAATTGATTCTCGATCATTTTTGATGATATTATTTAAGTAAATAGTTCCGTTGAGTCGCCAGAGCAGGAATATAATATTAAAATATGGGGAAACTCGAAATGTAGATTAAAAGCTGTGCAACTTGCCGATATGTGTACACTGAAACACTTTATTTTAACTTCATCCATGTAAATATAATTATCTTCATTTAAATACTCTCTACGTGTACAATATAATTTTCACATAATTTGTAATACCTTTTACGACCAAAAAATGTAAACGATACAATTCACATTTTCTTTACTAGTTTATAATATTACTTCTAGTCGTATATAATTGTAAACAAATTCTCTTTTTTAAAATTGTCTTTCTTTATTGCTTTCTTTCTTAACTCTAATTCGAATTTTTAAATTCTCAGAATATAATATGTTATTACTAAATGTTGATAATATTGAGTTTTTTTTGTCTAAAATGGTTTCCAATATGCATTAACATGTAACCTTTACATGAAACTAATGATTGTGCCTTGTAAAATTATCTCTACAAATGCAGTATACGGTGTATGTTATATGTGGTGATTCCGAAGGACGGTGTATTCGCTTCTGAAGTAAAATTTCCAAATTCCAAACTCCAAGATAGACTATCCAAAATATCTGCAATTTGAAAAACATAGCAAGTTCAGACTGCCACCATCTTAAAATTTCGGAATTAAGTTTGCAATCTTGGGTTACACAATTCAAACGTATTAACGACAGGATTGAAGTAAGTTTGTTTCAAAATTCCCAGATATGAAATTAACGATAATCGTGCTTTTTTGAAAAGAAGAATGATGCTGTCACTGTATCACTGTACGTATGTATAAGTGATACACTGAAGGCCTTCACTGTTCAACCTTTCAAAATAAGAAACAATGGACAACAGTCTTCTGCTAAACTGAGCCTGAGATATCTAACCCAAATTGAGCCAGAGTCAAAACAACAGTGAAATTCAATTTTAAATCTACAGCAACTTACAATGAAACAATTAATAATTGAAACTGTAAAAATGTATATGCTGTTCAATGCCTTTGCCGTCCAAAAGCAAAAGATCGTATCTACACATTCGACCGAAATAGAGTTGTTTAATAAAAGGTAGACCCTAGCAACTCAATTTTGGTCAAATATCGTTACGTAGAAATGTATCATGAAATACTGAGGAATCCCACCTCCTACGTTATTCAACGAAACTCGTCTTCTGATTGGTTTCACGTATTCAATTTGTAGTAGTTCAGTAGACATAGTGCACATTTCTTTTGAAGACAAAAAGCATGAAAAAGAAAAAAAATATATTAACATTATCGCTTAACGAAATAATTAATATATATCATGACTCAAACACACTTGAACAATTAGAAACAACAATTAGGCCCCTCCTATTTTTATTAACAGAAATATCTGAAATCAATGACATGCTATTTTCCACTTTGCAAAGCTTCTTATAATTATTTTATGTCGTGTTTGACGTGCTCTCAATATGGCGTAAATCATTAACACGTATATTTTTTATTTTTCTTTCTTTCACGAAGGGTGATCGAGATCTCTATAGAGAAAGATGTTTGCTTTTGCATCTACGAAACGCAGTAGTAACTTCAATGCAATATTTACAACTTAAATTTTTGTTTCTTACATCCCTGCCATCGTCTATATTAACTTCAAGAAGTATTGCGTGTAAAGATTTGTTAAAGTGCCAATACGATACCTTGAACCATCGCTAATCTTCGCAGTTTAAATTCGATTCAAATATGAACTGTGAAGGCAGGTTTATTACGGTGGTTAATACGGTTCAAGGGGGATTCAAAGTTAAATCTAAATGTAATAAATAGTGAATACGAGCGACTAAAGCCTTCACAGTTGATGCTATTTACACCCCTCCACACTGCAAGCAGTCAAACAGTTTCTCGTATTTCATTTCTCGGCCGGGTATCAAATACTTTTTTTTGGCGAAAACTTACTGAAGTGTTAGGCCGCTTGCAAACTTTCCAGACAAGTTTCCGATTTGTCTGACAGACATTTTGTCGGAAGAAAACCTGAAGCACTTCAGGTTTTCACCGATCTGGTTTGGAACATCTGTTTCTCGCCATGTTTACTCAC
The DNA here is from genome assembly GCA_022664845.1 of Lepisma saccharinum. Classification (NCBI taxonomy): domain Eukaryota; kingdom Metazoa; phylum Arthropoda; class Insecta; order Zygentoma; family Lepismatidae; genus Lepisma; species Lepisma saccharinum. The sequence continues at coordinate 4,319 of JAGDQP010070445.1, forward strand.
TGAACAATGGAAGACTTTCGCGCGAAGAATTCAAATGGAGAGGAACAGAGGAGGGGGACAGAAAGAAAGATAGAAAGAGATACAGTGTTGCTAGCTCTATCTCATTTTTCTCTAAATTCTCTCTCTCTCTCCATCTTGTACGTTTCATAACTCCTGTTCCAGTACCTTCCATTTAAACCTCCTTCCAGCCGGAATTAATCCTTATTCTGTCCTTGTATTCTTCTGTTGATTTGTCGCAAAGACACGCTCGGTTTTGAATGGATGAAATAAGCAATTCAACATCAATGCTCATTTTTTCTCATTAACACAACGAACGACTTCTATGATTGTATTCGTTGGGTTAAAGCAATCATTGGACTTGTTTGATTAAATTGTCTACGGCAAACAAATGACTGCGATACATTCCTTTTGTATGCTGTTGTCCACATAAGATTTTGTTTAAAAGTATTACTCTGTTTTTGTTTTGTCTTCCACTAGATCGGGTTACAGAGTACGTGATGCTCTCAATATTAGATGAACCATGACTACCGAATAGTTGTCTTGCACAAGCGAAAAAAGTAAATTTTGTGGCAAATGTTGAAACAAGAGACAAAAATGAGAAGCTGGAGAGACAAGTAAGGAAAACAACACTCAAACATTATACAACACATATAAACTGTTAATATTTCTACGTTATCGGGTACACCACGATGGAGTTCTATATTCTCTTTTATTAATAGGAAAGTGTATGGTATTTAAGTAAGAAAATTAACAGTAAAACAGTAGGTAATGCAAAGAAACAGGTTATTTAACTATAAAATAATGGGATGGAGACACTGAAACCGGACCGACATGTCTGATACAAATCTGAAGGTTTGCAAGCGCGCATTGCTTTTGCATTGCCAGTGAAACAAGATCAGCCTGCAGACAATCGGAAAGCCCAGTGGAATCTTCCTGCAGCTGTCTGGCAAAAACCTGAAGAACTCTTTGTCTCAATGTGTTCAAAGCTCCATTTAAGGCAATACTCCACTACTCTTGTGATTCCCTTCATGCAAAAACGTCTTTCGGCATGTAAGAAGCATGTAGAAACGTGTACAAGGGGGCTTAATTAACAAAGAAATTATGCACCACTTACACAATTTCTTTTTATCTATTTATGTTATCGGTTCTTAGCAATACAAACCAACCAACTAGTAGGGCATGACTTGCATTTAGTTCGATGACAAGCCACCTACAGATTGTTTACGTAATAACATGGCGGTGGTCGATTTAGCGCACGAATGGGACTGTTTGGAAATAAGGCTTGATATCTCTTTATATATAGATCACAGGAAGAAAAGAAAGTGTTTTCCAAAGTCTGCTTTCGCAGAAGATTTCTTGATGCAATAAGAATGCTACCGGGAATGTCACTAAGTTCATCAGATTCATTTACATTTATAACTCAGCTACTAATTCTCATTTCCTATTGTACTTACAGGAAGAAAAGTTAACAATATCTAATAGTAAGTACAGTACCGTTGCGGGCTTCGGGTTGCACGCGGATTTGAACCACACTGCCGAGTATCGTGGCTAAGGTATTCCTGTGTTTCCGTCTGCTTGGTCAGGCGAATCCCGGTACACAAAGACTGGAATGCCCCAGTCAGAAGGCCTTTAACCGTTATTTTCACATCCTACCCCATCCCGCTCTCAGCCAGAAATTCTGAAATGGTATAAATAAATAAATTAAAAGAAGGGAATATTACAAGGTAGGTAGGTTAAAGGTTAGGTTACTTCAAGGTAGATTAAAAACACTGCATATATATACCAATATCGCATCCAATCCTCGCTACATACGCTAATAAAGCAGATTTAAAAAAGTTTGCTCCTCCAGTAGAGAAAGCAAGGATTTGAACATTATTTAGTTTATTGCGACATTCAAATTTCTACAATATTTCTAATCCCAGATCTTACCAATTCCAACGATATTTAGGTAATCAAATGTTTCATATATGAGTTCATTAACGAATTCATGTATCGTACTCCCAATATTATAATATTATTTTTCACGAATGGTTCATCAAATTCAAACATTTGTCAATTTTTTTGAATTACTCGATATAGAATGAACTATGTTTACCTATAATATAACTAACATAATTTTTATATTTATTTACAGGAATGGGTTTTCACTTTAGAGAACGATGGAGATTTCTATTATTACGTTTCATTCTTGAAAGTTTAATAATAAGTAGCAGCGACGTTTCAAAGCCAGATTCTAGAAGATACTCTCTTCTTGCCAGCGGACGAAGAAATTTGCGCAATATCACGGTGAGGCATAACGTGTACTCGCTTCTTGAGTGTGGGATAAACGCTGCCAGTGCTTCCGGAAAGGCTTTCAATTACGAAGTTGGCACTGGTTTAGGAACTCACATATGTGAGATAATTAACTCTCCGTCAGGGGCGAAATTTCAAAATAGTCTTAATTTTAACTACTACTCTCAATGCTCTATTAAAGGTAAGCACTTGCTCAACCATGCCTTTCTTATTTACTTCCAGTTCTGTGCTGTCGTTTCATATTTCACTTATATTCTGGGCCTAGCCACCTCTGTTTTACCTTATGAGGGTACGTTAAAAGCAAAGTATAAGTGTGTCTTACGTTACAACGTAAACTATTACTTGGAGTGGAGTGGAGTCATCAGAAGATAGTTTAGAATCACTTGAAAGTTAGAACACAAACATGAAATTATCGCTGGCTGTTGTGTTGGATATTTCAATTCATAGATTGTAATGGTTGAATAGGACGTTGTTATTCTGTAAAGACGTAGATACAAGATAATTTATTCTGGTAAGCTGCTCCAGTCGGTAGATTCGGTCGCGGTTCTGCTGATGCGTAGTCCGGTGACGTCACAGTAGTTCCAGTCAACCGAGATGCCTGCTTTTATGGACCCAAGCCTTGCTTGTGAGGCTAAACTCGATTTATATGAGCCTTGACCCCGAGAAAACATAATTTCCTCAGGCGAGCTCAGTAAGTCGCACAGAAAAAAATCCACAGTAAGTCGTCAGTATGTCCAGCAGTTTAATACAACATCGTCTCATTCTCTGTACTTATAGGTTTGCGTTTTTTCAGTACCAGCTGTAACTCCTGTTTCATCCTTTCCTCAAATTCCTTCTGCTTCATTTCACTCTCTCAACGCTTTCTTTCCTTTTCTTCTTTCCATTTTACCTGAAAGCCAACCTTCGGTTGTATTATCTTTCGCTTTTGTAACAAATTGTTCAGATCTTCTCTTTCCGCTGAATCGCCTCCTTTATTCTGGACAGTCGCATCATTACTTACTACTTTGTCGTATATTTGAACTGCTAAATTATGATTTATCATTTCACATTTATTTCCTTCTTTAATCTCAACTACTTCTTCCTTAGAAGTTTCTTCATTAACAACTAACTGATATATATCAGTTTCACTAGTAACAGTACACTCAATTTGCTTCATCCTCTGATACTCATTAGGCTTTTTGCTATATACTTTGATTCCTAAGTTCTCTTGGATTTCGGTTGTCCGTTGCTCAAAAAGTGACTTCAAGTTATGCAATCCGCTATTTGGTTCAACCAAAGATTCCTGAATAGTTCACACAACCCCTTCATATCTTTCTTGGTGTCTTGCTTCCTTTTCCTTTGTTCGTTTCTCTTGTTCCTTCTCACTTCTTTCTTCACTTTGCTTCTCACGATCTAACAGACGTGTTTCCATCTGTTTAAATTTAAGTTCTAGTCTTTGATCAAGAATAGTTACCAATTTCTCCATTAATGCATCCATATTTAACGTTTTATTCACATCAATCACTCCATAAAGATTATTTCCAGTTTCTGGCTTAACTCCAACACTACCTCGTCCTTCACAAACGTTTTTCTCAGAAGAGCCGCATCACTTTTACTGTTATTAGCATTTGGAATTCTTTCATTTCTGAAACGAGTTTGTCTATCTCTCTTTTCTTCGTCGCTAGAACTTACTGCCAACTCATCTTCTGTTGCATCGCCCCTTATGTTGGAAGCCATTCTGTAATGGGTATATATAGGACGTTGCTATTCTGTAATGGTAAGTTGTAGTAGATAAATAGAATACAAATAGTTTTACTCCGGCGAGACGCTCCAGTCGGTAGATTCGGTCGCGGTTCTGCTGATGCGTAGTCCCGTAACGTCACAGTAGTTCCAGCCAACCGAGATGCCTGCTTTTATGGACCCAAGCCTTGCGGGTGAGGCTAAACTCGATTTCTATGAGCCTTTACCCCGAGAAAACATAATTTCTTCAGGCGAGCTCAATAAGTCGCACAGAAAAAACGAGGTAAACTAAAATTCGTTTATTGAACTGAACAGCTGTTGTTGTTATTATTTTTAGTTCTAGTTCAAACTATATCTACAATACATTTTACATACTTGTGTATTACATATGCCTTAGCCATCTCAGATTACCGCTTTACATTATAACAGAGAATATTTATAGTCTCATTCTGACATTTTGCCGTATTTAAGAAATAGTACCATAACTTCTTTGAAGACATATTTCCATTGAAAAGGTACAAGATTAGTTGCTTTAACCTACTTAGAACCAAGATACAAAAAATCCCGCCATCTAACGTGCTCCGATTAAGCTTACGATGTTCATCTGGTTGCATCATAACATCGGACATGCAAAGATTACATCATTCCATGAAACAGCATAGTCTCAGTGCTTACTCAAGAAAGGTAAAACTTGTTAATAGCGATTGGTAACAAAATTAAAAGCGATTAGTAACAACAATTAGGTTAGTCTTTGCATGGTTAGTTTGCGATACAATATTAGTTCGTAGGTTAGTTTGAGTATTCATTCACACATATCACAAACTTCAGCTTTGCTAACCACAAACCATGGCTTCAGTTCAGCTGTTGCATCGAGGGGTGTGGCCTACCCATATCAAGATGGAATTATATGTTGATTGTTTCTGGGAACAGTGGTTGCATCTTTTATTAATGTATTCAATGAGCGGTTATTTTGAAACGTTTTTAAGTAGCGTATTTACATTGTTCAGTTTAACGTTAGTGATGAGATACCGACTACCTGATTTGTTATATTACTTTTCGTAAACGAAACACATGAAATCGGAATTCATTATAACTGCTGATTCACATATCTTATGGAGATCGAAGTAATTTGGAATGTTATTCAATTTCAGATAGCGAATATGGTAAGATTTGAAATTCTTAAACATACGTGCATCTGTGGGGACCATGCTTTTCCAAGAGAAGATATTAATTTATTATGCTAGTAATCGTATGTCTAATTCAAGTGATTAATAAAAATCTAAGGTTATGTCAATTCAGAGATTTCTATTTTATGTGGTTTATTGTTTTGTAGCGTTACGTACTTGTGATTATCGGTGTGGCATTTAGATGTTCCCTCGATATACCAAACTATAAATTGAATCACTACATGTTGATGTGTTAAGATCTGATCCTCCTGCCTTGGCTACACAACTACAGAGTTACCCTACGCTCATAATCAACTAAGTCAATCGAGAAGGGATCTTTCGTTCTAAATTTCGAGGATTCTGGTATGTCGATTTAAATTCATAATTGAAGGGTTTGAATACAGTCTCTTTTTAAAGTAAGAAATGGATAATCTTATAAGGATTTGAGACCTTAGAGCAGCATTTCTCTCGAAATTTAAGTTCTAAGCCCAAACGTTTCGAAGATTGAGCGATATGTGAGTGCATCTGTGAGTTTTTCTTGTATGGAAAGCTAAGTAAGACTGAAATTAAGTCTATCTGAAAATTCGATTTATTAATGGAATTTCAAATGTTTTCTCAGTAAACGTAAATAAATGCTCATATTCAAATTTTATGCAATCAAGTAGCAATTAAACTAATTAAGTAGCCATTTTGTTTTAACATTTTCTACCCTTCTTAATTATTTCCATATCTAAAATTGATTTTCTGTACTCATAACGGTTGAATTAAACCACTACGAATCTCAGTCCGCCACAATACATTATATTAAAAAATAATTTATTCTTTTCCCAAAATATGTATCTAGATTTTCCCACTAGTAAATTCAAAAATATTCAATCTGAGATAATAATTTAATTGGATAAAAAATTTAAGGAAATAATTGCATTATTATTTCTTTTAACTTGGAAAGTATTACGCGCCGATAAGTGAAGTATTATTGGAAAGATAATACAAAGTATAAAATCAAAGATTTATTTATCATTTCATTCCAAACGATGCAAAATGTATTGTTAAATATCAAATCTAAATGGCTAACTTTCACGTATTTAGACAAATGAGAATTGAGGAAAGGGCTAGAGAATTACATTAATTATAAACCGCTATTGGGATTGTATACTGTTTGATGGCATTTATTGCAATCAGGAAATAATGTAACATAGAAGTTAGCAATAGGCGACAATGCAAATAATTGGTCGAGGATGGTTTCGGATGTCGTAA
>JAGDQP010070446.1:0-10752 GCA_022664845.1 Lepisma saccharinum
AATAGGTCAGTCATTCGACCATCAATAGGTACTATTGTTTGGTGCAGAAATATTCCTTACAAATGACCAAACCAAACCGGTTAAGGTTATGAAAGAGAAAGGAAAACAATTATTAGAAGTGGACTTTTGGGTAAACTACGCACAGTACACTTACATAAAGGTACGATTAAAAAACATAACTCCAGAGCAAAATGTGAAAAACAATTCGGATTGGTGATTCACAGAAGAGCTAAAACTATACCAAATAATTCAGAAAAAGGAATTCAGACGACAGTCGTCGAACAAATCGAAATATAATTCCTCGAAAACAGTTTGCGTGTGAGGGTTCCCAAGTAGAAGTTTCCATAAAACAAGTACTTGCAGATGAACTTTTCATAGTGTCTTAGGTATTAATTTATGTGTTGTAATGATCTATGTTTGATCAGGAAAGTGGGAACAACTATACTTTAAAATAAATAATTTGATTTATAGACTTAAGATGAATTGGTGTCATGTGTTTCCTACTGGTAAGGAGCTGTCAGTTTCTTTTCCAGAAAGAAGGTGCGCTGTTAATATGTGATCAAGCATTACTGATTCAAAGATTTGGATCGATACATTTTGGAAATTATGATATGACTCATGAACAAATGTATGATCTAGAACGATATTTTTATGGAACTTATTAATTGTTGGATTTACGGTTTTGATAGAATTATTGTTAATGTGTGAATTTCTGCTAATCTGAGTATTATGGAATTAATGCGGAGAAATATGTTTTGTTTCTACATGAAACACACAGATTCTAAACAAGTATTTTAAGTTGATACTTATGCTCTAAAATCAGGTAAAGATTGTCGTTCGTATATTGATATCTGAATTCTTCAAACCAATGATGATGTTGCTTCCTAATGTAAAGGGAATGATTGCATTACGTAATATAGAGAACGTATTCCAGATTAGTGGTACGTGGATATCTTTACCTACTGTAAATTAAGCAAAGGTAGTATTGGCTTTCAATGCCTATTCTAATCTTAGATTCTCGGCCTACTTTAATAAATGTTTGGTTTACTGAACGATTCTTGTATGCTATTTGATATGTGGAACAAATGCACTTTAAGGGTTAATGAACTTCGGTTCATATGTTTAGATTTCAGTAAATTAGATACACGAACGCACATCATACTTAATAGGGGCAATAAAAACTTGAGTAAACTTTATTGTTATATGGCATTTCAAATGCGCGAAACGGGGCTGAGCCAAGATTGGCTGAGAGGTAGGGGTGGTCAGAGGGTCCCAAAATATAAAAAAAAATAATTGAACATGTATTTTTTTAAAATGTCTGCGGAAAAACTGGTTGAGGGCGTAATCCACCCCAATAATATATTTCAAGCAGCACTGAAAATGACCGAAAAACAAACGAGTTGGATTAAATTTCGCACATACACACCATACATTTAAAAAAACAGAACCCCTGGTTCAAACGGTAAGGTCGGAGACTTTGGCTCTGTAATTGATAAGCACGTGCATTCAAACCCCGCGGCCGACCCTCCTACTATTGTTTTGAAGTTTTTGACTTAAGTTTCACGAGGCGAATGGTAGAATGATACCATAAGTAAGGCCCGGGCGATGCTTAGTATTCTCTCCTCTATCCAGTCTTTCATGAGCGAAAGATCCCTAAAGGCGCTAAATTCAATTCAGTTTTACGCGTAATGGATTTTAGTTTCTTAATAGCTGTTAATTTTTGCACTTGTCTGCAGCTGGATTCGAATCTTCATTCTTGTGATCTACTTTAACGCTCCGTCGCTCTAATCGCTATAGTACGGGGGCATATAGTAATTTGGAATCCGTTACGAGGCTTGCAGTCTTGAAGAAATGCGATGCTTACATCGGGCCACTGGTAGCAAGGAAGAGAGTACTTCGGGAGTACAGCTTTAACCGTCGACGGGTCGACTCCAGAAAAACTAATTTCGACGACGGGCCGATGGTGGTAACCGTCGACGGCCTAGGGCATGTGTGTTGAAATCAATTCCACGTAGCGGTTATTCCTATGCAGTCTTCGATGGCTCGAATAAGGCAGCCACCGTCAAGCCGGAAAAGTTACTGCTCACGTCCCGCTGATCAGCAGCGTGAGACTCATTGGTCATCGGCCGTGGCGTCATAGCGACGAGGATCAGCGGCCACTTGCTCATGGAGACAGTTGAGTGTAGCGATTCGGGTAACGTTCATAAGTCCTAAATTGTAGAAGTCCTAAAAAAAACTTTCACAAGTCCTAAACTTTAGGACTTGTGCAATTTAGGAGTTCTGCAAAATTCAGAGAATTGGCTCCTTGCCTTTTAGGACTTCTGCAATTTAGAACTTTTGCAAAATCCAGAAAATTGGCTTCTCGTCTTTTAGGACTTGTGCAATTTAGGACTTGTGGTGCTACCCCAGCGATTCTCCTAGGATTTTCATTTAGGAGGAATGTAAAACCAAAATTGTGAAGTGTAAGTGAAGTTTTGCAGGATTTATATCGCTTATTAACTGTAACAATTCTAAAGTTGGTGTGTGTGTGCTCGAGAATTTGTTGATTGACACTCTCCTGTTGGGAGTCTAGCAGAATTTATGCCTCTATGTAATTTGCTTTTATCTCTCTTCTGCTCTTACGAAGCATAGATGCAAAATTGCTACATAAAGTCAACAATTTAGCACTGTTTTCAGACATCCATATTTCTGTGTTCTGCTAAGCCTCTATACCCTTGTTCATTGCAATATTTCTTGCTTTTACTATCATTATTTATGTCCATTAGAGAAACATATTTGTATGTGCAGGAGATCTTTGGCACTTTCACACAACATATACAATGCAACACTAAAAATAACAACAATAATTTGGTTGGTTTAACTACAAGATACTCGAGGTGTTACTCATTCATTAGCTGTAACATCCATTTTCTCTTCAGTTGAAACCAGATGTAATTTCGAAGGTTTTAAATCTAGTTTAGTTTATCTTTGGTGGATTTCCCATTTCTGCTCCATGTAATGCAAGATTTAACATACTTATATTTTAAGGCCGTAGCTCAGTTTGTACTTTGTAGGATCTTAGCTTCTCTTTGCAGAAAGTCGTGAGTTTGAGTCCAGAGACCGTCAACATTGACTGAGGTTTTCCCTGGTTTCCTGCGCCGCATCAGACCAATACTTGGATGATATTTTCATATTCTTACCTTTGTTGTTACTATTCATATCCTAAGTAAAAATAGCATCTGAACTGTTTTAGGAATTTGTTAAAAGAAAAGAAGAAATAAGTAAATAAAACTTAATAAATTTTTCATAGAACACTTCGTTTACGGGTGCGGAAAAATAATTTATTGTTGTCGAAAAGTATTTTACCATTCCGTTTCGACCTACTTATGCCCTTCATATCCGCTTTTAGAATGCTTCTAAAGTCGATGCACGTGTTTACAGTAATGCGTATTATGACTGGTGGTTGGCCGAGAGGTTAAGCACGTTCGCTTTCTATCCATGTAGTCCCGTAATAGCCATTGAGCGGAGTGATTCAGAGCCTACTTTACCTAGAACTGTAGGTCCTGTCCTTAGAAGCTCACCAGCTGATTTGGAACGTTAATTAAAATTCATTAATGCTTTATGAACTTTAATAACTTTGATGAAATTTCATTGCAAAGAAAGAACATTTATTTTATAGGTATATACGGACGGGGTTTGAAACACTGAAATGTTACAATCTTCTTCCGACTACATCTCGTGAAAAGTAAGGTACAAGAAAGAGAGAGAGTGTATGTGTGTAAGGAGAGTGACACAACTCTAAACTTCTGTTTCTGGCATTTTAAACATTTTATTAGTAAACGTTATGGTTCAGTAGTTAATTTAATTCAAAGACTCTTTTTATATTTATAAAGTTTTCGCTGAAGTTTCTACATTTTATTAAAAATTCAGGAGAAGATTAAAATACCTTTCCGTTTTTATTTTTATATATCCTCTGAAAAAGTCTACTCATGCAAGTTACATTTTTTATGTCTTCGTGTTTCGCAATAGAGAAAACTTTATTTATTCAAAATATAACACAACAGGCAATATGCCTAATGACAGTGCTTGCGATACATAGCAGTAATTACAGATACAAGAAACAATCATATTACTTATGATTGTTTAAAATTCTTTGTAAGTCATTCCAAATATATCTACATTAACTTTAGGTTCAATTTTGTTGTAGAAAGCACTCATTCTCCAAATTGGGGATTTATATTCAGTCCTTTGCTTTTCGCAATAGAATGTCCCATTATTACCCAATCTAGTTTTAGTGTTCTGGACTTGAAATTTTGGGGAATTAAATCAATACAATCAATTTGATTGTGTATTAATTTTCACATGAATATTAAATAGTTTAGATGCCTTCTTAGTTCCAAATTTTGTATATTAAAATTGCTCACTAATTCCCTGTATGAAATGTATGCCGGATATAATGTGTCTTTTCTATACATTATTAATTTCAAAAATTTGCACTGGATTTTCTCTATTGCTTTAACGTATTTCTGAGTGTTCGGAGTCCATATAAGACAGTAGTATTCTATCTGTGATCTCACCTAAGAGTAATACAATCTTAGAAGTGTTGAGTCGAGACGGAGATCCTTGCTAAAACGGTTCCATCAATCGAGTAGTTATAGTCAACATACTTTTCTTTCCTTGTAAAAGATAGGACATTGCATTTTTTGTATTAATTATAAATTTATTCCTGTCGCACCATTATTTGACATTATCCAAGTCCATTTGTAGTTTGGCACTGTCCACAATTGATTCAATTCTAGCGTATAATTTCAGGTCATCCGCGAATAAGAGAATATGGGAGTTCTCGATGCACTCAGATATATCATTAATAACTAAAAGAAATTCTTCAGAATTACTTGTATAGCTGTGGTGACCCTTTTAATTTTCTGTGTAAATACACTTTTTCCTAATAAAATTTGTGACACAAGATATATGGGAAGTAATTATATTTAGAGCAAAGTTCAGTGTTTCTTTCAAAAGATTTTATTCGGAGGGACTCGTGGCGGGGCTGGCGAAAAATATAAATAATGCATATTGACTCCGATGTGCTAAAATAAAAAATACCAACAATGTTACTTAATAACATGTCGTAGTTAGTTACTTAGTCACAAAATTACATCTAGAATATACTATTATATAGAAAACATACGTAGTTCAGTTTACATATGAGTAATACAAGTGTTGAGGCTATTGTTTCCTGAGAGGGGTTGAAAACGCCCGGAAACAACTGCCCCGAAGCCATGGCAGAAAGAAACACTGTCAAAATTAGATGTGTTCCTCATCAGTGTCTGTCAAAGTGGGCGATGCTGGAAAGATCTAGTGAAACGATGTGGATTTGTATTCTGAACATATAAGAAACCATTATTAGTGCTTCACACACATTAACAACTGTCGACACCAGAAGCAAAGGGATGCAAGTGGTATTTACTAATAAAACAAATTGATGTAATCTTTTGTATATAATCCGAAATATACATATGTGACATAATTATCATATTTTCCGCATGTACACATTAAGGTCAAAGGTTTCTTTGTACAAAATATGACAGTTCTGTGTCACATATGTTTCGGGCCAACTGGACCTTGGCGCAAGGCGTGCCAAATTTTGGGGACGCAATTATTACTAAATACTACCAGCCATTGTATGCTTTTTGTTTTTTAGGGACCCGCATTCCACCCCTGCCTGTTTGCATCCATTGCACAGGACAAGTTGTGCACTTTCTGGGACGTGCATCACGAGCAGATGTTTGCTCTCCTTGCCCTGGGGTAGGCATGTCCCTAGAGATTCTTGGATTGCCTGAGTGCCGGCACTCCAAGAAGCTCCTTTGTTCCATCAGTCTGAGACTTCTGTGGTTGCGGGACGGACTTTTACCAGGCGTCCAGAATGGTCTCCTGGCCTTGGTATCATTTTTTGGACCTTTTGCTTGGGGGGAAAACCCTATCTACTTGTATTTTATTTATTAGGGAAAAAACACATAAAGTACATAACGTTTAAGGACTCAAACAAGGGGGACAGAGACAGGACAAACGCATAACTTGAGCTGCTTCTTCTTCTTCCTGTAACAAGATTATAAATATGATTGGGTGCGCGTGGATGTCTTGGTAAATCCACAAAGTTTTTTTTCACCATCCCATTCCTTGTAGTTTCTGCTTCATCTTGCTCATCCTGTCACAGGTTGTTCCTTCTGCAGTCTCGTTTCCATTTACCGCACTATACACAAAATTCACTTAACTCACGCACTCTCTTCTCACACATTCCACTTATTCCATCTAGCCGCTTGCTTTCGGGTTCCAGAAGATTAGCGTATTTTTTTTTCTTGATAATCACTATTATTAATTATTAACTCCCTCACTCGCTAAGATCTCCATCATTACCTCTTCCATTCACACACTCACACACTTAAGCGTCTCTTGTGACGGTTTCCGCATTAAGGCGCAGCAGACACCCTGTTTATATTCACGTTCTTATTTTATTTCATTCACAGTTAGTTAATTTTTTTTTAATAGATGCGGTTGTCACGACACGGTTGCGCGGACACGATCGCTCATCAGCTTCCTATTAAAGGTGTTACATTATCCCCCATTATCTTGTCCCCTGTGCGGCGATCCACGCCGTTAGTAAATTTCCTATTGTAGTAGCTAGAGATTCTATCTGTTAGTCCCCTGAGGGCCGCCACCAGTTCCGGAGTTCTCAGAACTTCTGTAACGGGGGTCTCCCCCAGGAGTTCTCTTTCATCTCTAGCAAGATGATCCGCTTCTTGGCATCGCATAATGCTCGGGCGTGGCCACCAGGCATTATGGGAGATTAACACTAGTTGAGGTAGTTGTCACGGTGATTACATGACAGATTAGGGTTACCAGAACAGAGCGTGACAAAACAGCGGTGGCTATAACAAAGCGGGCGACAAAATACCGTTGATCGTAACAGAGCTTGCCACAAAAGCGCCACTCTCAAAACAATGCTAAACAGAACAACGTACAACTGTATCAAATAAGTGTTGCGCGAAAGCAGAGTTGATCGAAATTCTGCGTATCGTGGAAAGCTAACCTCGGTTAGACCCAGTGACTTCCATCTAAAAGCAATAATGGACTGTGATCGATGTCATTAAAAAAATAATTAATTTATAAAGCCTGGGAGCGGAAGAACAGTTAATCTTGAACGTTCATTTCAAGTCTAAAACAATATGGACCACATTTTCTGTTCTAATGTTTTACGCGTGTTATCGCTGTGTGGTAGCAAATGCTGTCAAGCCTTATACAACCGCTCTGTTCGTCCGTCTAACTATCGACAACCCAGGAAGTATTAGAGCTAGGAAGGAGCTTCAGATGTCGTTAGAAAGGTCTCGGCGAGACAAGTTAAAACCCGTATAGATAATCTTCATTATGGGGCGAGTCACGAGATACCGTAGGTAACCTTTAATTCAGGAACTACTAGGGCTAGGAAGATGGCTGAAATGTCGTTGGAAAGATACGGCGGGGTGAGTTGAAAGCTGTAAAGATAATCCCCTGCAGGTGCCGAGAAGGGAAAAGGCAATTTTCAACAACTACTAGGAATATAAAGGTGTTTGAGGTGTCATTGAAAAGGTCCGTAGTTTTTCACTTTTGATGGGAGCACCAAAATTTACTGTGCTCAGGGTACCTTGTACTCTAAATCCGGACCTAGTTATACACTGAATTAGTAAAACTCATGTGATAGTAGGTCACTGATTCGCGGGTGGGCACCAAGTGTGTTCCGCGATCCCTGCAGCGCTCTGCGACGGCTCCAGTTGTGTGTGAGATTTTATAGGAAGTGGCTGTGTGAGTAGTTCATGGGAAATGCAACGTCGTCGTGAGCTGACGGCATTCGAATGGGGCACGGTGGTTGGTGCCCGACGCAAGGAAAGTTTGATTTCGGCGGTAGTGCAGGAATTCAACTTCACATGTTCAACCTTGCCCATGGTGTTCCGAGAATGGTTGGATGAAGGCGTCACAGTTCACAACAGACACCATATCGGGCGTCCAGCCGCCCTCAGGAACCAAGACCGGTGACAGCTGGGACAAACGGTCAACAGAGACAGGATAGCGACAGTGCGAGAAATCACGGCTCAATTGAACACTGGCTGCGCTAGAAAAATCTTCCAGTACATAATCTGTCGGAACATGCGTTCCCTCGGGTATGGGAGTCCTCGCCCAACACAGTTGCCACTGCTAACCCCGCATCATCGGACATTCCGGCTTGCATTTGCCACCAATATTCTCTGATGGACACTGCAACAGTGGCGTAACGTCAGCCTGTCCGTCGATTCATGGTATCAGCTGTACCATGCCGATGGCATGCATCGTGTGTGGCGCATATCTCATGAAGCGATGGATCCCGCATGCCGAGAGGGCGTGTTCCAGAGCGGTGAAGTATCAATCATGGTCTGGATCGCTTTTTTCTGGTATGGAATGGGCCCTCTATTTGTTCAGGAAAACACGCTGAATGGTCGGCTGTATCGTCAGCTGTTCGGATACTATCTCCACCCCCGATTTTGGACTTTCAATACCCTGACGACCTTGCGGTCTTTCAAGATGACAATACTCCGCCACATCGTTCTAATGTCCGAGAATGGTTCGAGGAGCATGCAGGGGAGGTCCAACGAATGAGCTGGCCACCCCGGAGCCCTTATACGAACCCCAACGATCTTATCAGGGATGCCGTTGAACTCAGGCTCCGTGCACTGGATCCTCCACCCACGGACAGACCGCAATTGGTTTCCGCTTTGCAGACTTAGATGTGTCAACTGCCTCCGAAAGTGTACCAGGGACTCGCGGATCCACTTCCACGACGTATCGCTGCACTCCGCAGGGTCAGAGGGGGCACGACCAGATATTAGATGACTATTCTATGAGTTTTGCTAATTCAGTGTATACAGGATTAAACCGAACCTTCTATTTTAATTCCTCATTGTCACTTATATTGCTTGGTCTCTGGACTTCTTACATACATTACCATTAACACACATACATACACAGTTTACTTGAGATCTTACTAAATGCTTGTTCTGCGTTAAGTCAATATGCCACTTCATAGCGAAAACTAGAACGTTTAGAAATAACACAGAAAAGTACAAAATCGATGCAAAGACATTCTCCCAACACATATTCAAAGAGCAGGTTTCATAAGTGTCAGTTTAGATTCAAAATAATACACATATATGACGTTACATTATTGATTTCATTCATTCAATACACATAATTACCAAATCTTATAATCGATTATCCTTGTATAAAATAATGACAAATAAGGGAAGTAACATTTAGTATTTATCAAGTTAATGTAATTTCATCATATTCATCTTTTTCTTCGTGATATTGATGCCTCATTGTCACACTACGTACACGTGAAACCTCAAATCAAAAATGGCATTTTTCTGCTAAGTTCCTTTACTAAAACTAGTGCAAAATATAGAAAACACTTTTCATATTTTATGAGCCATCAAAATGGGAAGACGCTGTCAGGTTTTCTTTAGTCAGCGCTGCTATATTTCTGTTCCAGAATATTGTTAACTGACATCCCTGTACGTTTTAAAAACAACTTACGTTTATGGCACTCCACATACTTGCTTTCTTTTCAATGCTTGTTGATATCTGTCATCAAACTCCCATTTGTTTTCAACTGTCGTAAAGAAAATCTACATTTTTCATTTTTTTCACATACGAAGATAAAAATATATTTACCAGCATTCAATCTTCTGAAAGCAAAATAAACAAACAAACAAGGAAACGCTCTAGAGATGCAGATATACAGAAATCACAAAAAAAAAGGATGGTTGAAATGTGAGAACAAGAAACGAACGTTATAAACATTCCAAAAACAGATATAGAAAACGAAGATAGATGATTGGTCTTTGAATAAACAGCTAGGAAAGAAGAAAAGAAGGAAAATCATGGAGAGGAAGAGGCATCATAACAGAATAAAATCTACCAAAACATTGTCAATTGTTATTCATGTCATAAGAGAGGACATGCAAGATGGAAGTGGAACATAGAATATGAAGCAATATTCTAAATCTACAATAGAATCAGCTTTTCTATCTATAAAGGAAACCAAGAGAGTTTTGTCGCTTTTTGTGGAGGTCTGTGTTCAGTTGTCCCTCACACCGTGAGTTGAATGCAAATGGAGATCAGGCGAAGGTCAGTTGTTGTTATGGGTATAGCCAACATACTACTGGTTGTGGCAGTTCAGTTACACCATGAACGTGCGGAAGGACAGAGTGAACATGAGACCTCCACAGAGCGTCATAAGGGTGTGTATGCTGTACGAGTTCAAACTGGGGTCAAACGCAGCTGCAGCGGGGTGGAAGATATGCCAGACCTATGGTGAGGGTGTCGTGACTACGCGGACAGTGCAGCGGTGGTTTACCAAGTTTAAGGACGGTGACGAAACACTCGAAGACACACCACCTGCAGGACCAACACAGGTACCAAATGAAGATCTTCAGGCAGCAATTGAGGCGAACAGTGGCCAGACATGTGAGGAACTGGGACTACAATTCAGTGTGAGTGGAGAAACCATTCGGCAGCACCTCCATAAACTTGGGAAGCACTACAAGTTAGGTCGATGGGTCCCACATGATTTGACTCCGGGCCAGAAGGCAACGCGAGCAGACACATGTGTTTCTTTGCTGTCTCCTCTGAGGAAGGAGCCATTTCTGGACAGGGTGTTGACATGTGATGAGAAGCTCCACGGCGCCGTCATCATTGGTTAGCATC
>JAGDQP010070447.1:0-10752 GCA_022664845.1 Lepisma saccharinum
TTTTTTTCTTTTATTTCTCTCTATTTTCTTTCTCTGTCCTTGTTATCGTCTTTCTTTTTTACCTTTCATTCTCTCTTCTTTTAAGTTTTATGTTTTTTTACCTTTAATTCTCTCTTTGTCTTCCCTTTTGTTCTTTCTTTCTTTTACCCTTACGTCTTCTTTCCCTTCCTTTTCTTTACTTTCCTTTCTTTTTGTCTTTCTTTCTTCTTTTATCTCTTTCTCTGTTTCTCTGCCTTCATACCTTTCTTTTTGTTCCTCATATTTCGTATATCTATTTTAATATTTCCACCTCTTTCATTCCTTCTTCCTTATTTTGTCATTTCTCTCTCTCTTTTTTCTCGTTTTTGTTTCATTCTTTCTTTTTTTGTCTCTTCAATTATTTTCTTCTTCTTTGTTGCTATTTCTCGCACTTCTTTATTTCATTTCTTATCAGATCATAAATGCACCAGGACGAGTTTGTGAAGTTGTTCCAGCGTAACATCGTTGAATGTCCGCCTCTAAACGTTTCAATAACGTTTGATCTTTAAATAAGCCGTTCGAGATGCAGACATTCAACAGTGATATCAACGTTTTTGTTTTTATCTATGAGCCAGTGGCACAAAACATTGCAACCCCGAGTTAATCTATATGTCATAGCTAAAATAATTATAGATAAAGCAATATCCATTCTCTCAACCTCTTTCACGCCACCTGGTGACGGTACAGGAGAACTAGAAATGAAATTAATCTACTATGTAATGATTGCTTCTGCATTCAACTTAAAAAGCGAAAGAGAAAAAAATCAACACACAGCGCGAGCTTGAGCACTTCACTTTATAGTCTCGCTATAGATTAAAAGAATAGTTATTGCGCACGGAGTACTAGCATGACGTTAGTTCTAGTTTGGCTGGATTGACGCCAGATGGCATGAAAGGTAAAAAAAGAAAGAATGGGAAATCACTATTTATAATTTCTTTCTCTATGGAAGGTAGAATAAATCATGAATTAGGTTTTAACTCATGTATTAAAATGTTTTGTACAACTGGCCCTATGTGTGTTAACACTCTCTCAATTTCTTACTATAGTAGCGTAAATCTTCAAAAATTCTTACTTTAGTAGTAGCGTAAATCTTCCAATTTCTTACTATAGTAGCATAAATCTCCCGATTTTTTTTACTTTAGTAGCGTAAATCTCCCAAATTCTTATTTTAGTAGCGTAAATCTCCCGATTTATTTACTTTAGTAGCGTAAATCTCCCAAATTCTTATTTTAGTAGCGTAAATCTTCCAATTTCTTACTCTAGGACCGTTAATCTTAAAAGACTCTCTTTTTTCTTACTACAGATGTAACAATTGGTATTCTAATACCAAGATCTTGCGTCTAACACAATGACCAATGGTGTCTCTCGATAAGAATACACTCGATAAGAATATAAAGAGAGGGAAGAAAAGATTGGGAGTAATCCCGAGAATCCACCAATCAGAATGACCAGACTAAGCAAATTTAGTACTTCTTCTAGCACGGAAGCTTGTACGTCGTAAAGAATCCTCAAAAGTAGGCACTGCGATCTGTTAGCTAGTTGTTAAACTACGTATTGTATAAATAAAAAGAAGGCTAGGGAAAACGTTGCTAAACGTAATTTTGATATCGAATCTAAATTTTCTATCCTATGCCACTGAATTTCTAAATGCGTATACTCTCTAGCATTAAAAAAATAACAAGTATATTGCAAATGTTTTTGTCAATTTACCAACATTTATGGCGTTTGGACAAGAGCGGTTTGGGAAATGAAATTACATATTTAATCCACTCAAATTCTGATAATGTAGAGAAATATGACACAATATTCAGACTTAATTTACACTCAGAAATTAATACTTCATTTAAAGTGTAAAAGATGAAAGCAAATAAATAAAAGCGGCCATACGAAGAACAAAAATATTGTCTTTGATTTCCTCTTTGATTACTTGCGTTTTAATTTTTCGTTAGATATCTGTTTTAAGTATTATGTCGCATTTCTCTGGGAAGTACAGGACGGTGCAAAAAAAAGAAAGGTAACCGAAACCACTGACTATTGTGAAGAGACTGTATATTGAAAGTATGGCTGAAGTCAAGTGAATGAAGAAGAATCTCTAATTTTAATTGTATTTATGGTCTTTTGACATCTAAAGCTTAGGCGGGGATGTGGTAGAAGATACGAATATGGGTAGAAAATCCTGGCGGAAGGTCTAAGCCTATTAGCCTGGCGTAAAGGAGAAAACAAACTTAAAAACAAATCTCATTCAAAATTTTGGACTTTACTAATAGCACACGATCAGCACTCTGGAATATCGCTACTTTTAATAATCTCTCCCCCTCCCCCCCCTCTCACTCTTTTGAATATATTTTGCGTGTAAATTTCTACCTAACTGTTGTAAAGATTCTCCTACGTACTTATTAGATAATCCTTAAATACTAAAACTTCCTAAAATGGAGACTTCTCGAAGTCGACATGCACTCGCAAATATGCTACTTTTTTCAAATTTTTTAAAAAAAATCATACTTGGCTAGTCTTTGGTGAAACAGCTTGATTTTTTCATACTAATCAGGGTTTCTGCCAGGATTTTCAGTTTGGGGGGAGTTGTAAAGTTAAGATTGAAAGGGTTGTAAGTGAAGTTTATTTTATACGGTTTCTATCGCTTTTCACTATAAAAATTTTAAAGTTGAAGAGAACTTGGGGGATAAACATCCCCCCCAAAGGAAAGTTCTGGCGGAATCACTGATACAAATCCTTACCAAGCTTAATGTTAACTTGCTTAATAATCCTTGGAATTGTTGTTTAAAACTAGGACTGTGCGATTTTCGATAATCTACCAATTGATATTTAAAAAAAAATCGAAGTAACAATATCGAGATAAATCGAATATATCTGGAATATCGATATCAAACTATTTTTTCGATTTGATTGATTTTCGTTTCTCTACGATTTTTCGATTCGATCGATCATTGATATCCAATGATTTATTTTGATATGAATATTATTTGATTTCTAACGATTTTTCAAAATGAATTATATTTTTCGAATTCCAATAATTTCTTGATATGAATACGAAGTTTGTCTGTCCTCTATTTGGACTAGCGCCTGAAAGTAGCAGACACCGAGAAACTAACTTCAGATTTGAGGTCAAAGATCTCGATTTAAGATTAATGTAAAGCAACGACCTCCAACGAAAGATGGCAGCACTTTCTCCGTATATGTCTAATGTATATTTATCGTTGCACGAAATTTCAGTGTTTCTCCTACAAATTCAAGCCTAGAGAGTTCAAACTTTCAGGGAAGAAAGTTCATAACCAATTCAAGAGTTCAATCCGTGTGGATTTTTAAATTTTCTTTTTTGTTCATTGTTGAAAGAGCTTTATTGTTATAGGTTTTAATATTCACAACAACAATCAAGCGATTTCAACAATGTAGAAAAACTGAAATAAGTAAAAAAATCGGCATTGATCGAACTCTTGAATTGGTTATGAACTTTCTTCCCTAAAAGTTAGGATCTCGCTCAAGTTTTTAAGATGTTTGTGTAAAGTGGTTATATTTGGAGAGCACTAAATTTGTTGTAAAGGATCAGCCGCCATGACCAAAGAGAACATTTAATAATGGTAAATGAATGGTGAAGTAGTGAAATGGGGGGGAAATATCAGTGGAATGAACTTTTAAAATGTGAAAATGGGAAGTGGAAAAGGCCAAGCTTCTAGTTAAAGAGTAGGAGGAACTTCGGGAGGGCGGATCAAGGGTGAGAGAAGGTCAGCTAACTTCGTAAAAGAATGAAAGACAAGCTGCAAAAAAGAAAAAGAAATGGAAAAACAAGAAAGAAATAATCTCTTACAAGCGAGATCATTACTCCGTGACCTAAATACCTATTATTTTGTGAAAGACACTTGGCAAATGGGCGTGCGAAATCATTTTAGAAAGTTGCAACGATTGTAGTTCTGTAGCAAATTGCTACCATCACCAGCATGGATGGAAAACTGAAAAAAAAAAAAAAAAAAAAAAGCGGAAAGGTAAAAAATAGAAAGCTTTATATGCTGTATTATAAACAAACATACATTCGATTTGTTGTTTAAAAAAAAATCTAATCTTATCGTTTCACCTATTTATTTATTACCTCTGCGAAAAGTACACGAGAACGTAGTAATAAAATTCTAGCCTCTAAAATTGATTAAGTTATGGGAAACGAACGACCTATCAATATCGTTTCCTCACTAAAACTTAACAAAATTTACGGGTAATAATGGATATAAACTGTACTTATATTCCATCAATTTGGGTATTTTCATTCCCCGGGACTGAAGCTCCTAGCAGAATCCCTGTGTATATCCCTTGATTAGACTACAATCTTCGTATAAATAATCATAAACTGAATCTTGGGGATTTCTTCACTTCAAAGTATGGAGGTGGAAAGGAGTTTTTTCTTATATTCTTTTACAAAATGAAGTCCTTTATTTCGTAAGGCGATGCATATTATTCGAGCTTACAAATCTTTACAATTACTTATTTATTTTTGGACAAATGAATCACGAACAGGCAATCGTAATGGAGGACTAAAGATTCAATAATTTATTACATGTAGGGTCTTTCTTGAAACCCCCTGGAACAGAACCCTTGGAATCTTGGTCCTAGAGGTGATAATATATAAATTCCCATAACGTATGAGCCAAGTAGCTTTGTGAGTTCTTGTTAGAATTCATTGACCCAGAGCTAAGGTATGATTCATTTATTAATCTACATCGTTTACGATATAAATAAGATTAGTTTCAGTCAGATGTATATATAACCTGCCAAGTAGTACAAATCTGCTAACATACACAACACTTTCTAGACAAAGACACTTTCTAGACGTTTCTAGACAAAGAAACGTTATCCATGTAGCTGGTACTATGATTGATTATATTTGGTATAGCAGCACAACTTGACGTAAAAAGATAATTTCCATCCAATCAGGGATTCTGTCGGGATTTTCAGTTTTGGGGTGGTGTAAAGCAGGGATTCTTGCAGGATTTTCATTTTGGGGGAGGGATGTAAAGTCAAAATTGGGAGATTGTAAGTGGAATTTTTTTGCACAGTTTCCTATCGATTTTTGACTGTCAAAATTGTAAAGTTAGGGGGCGGGAGTGTTGTTGAGAATTTTGTGGATGATACCCCCCCCCACACACACAAGGGGGATCTGGCAGAATCACTGGTGTAGGGCCAAAGTGAGGGCGTTTGTAAATATAGTTTTCCAGAATTTCAATCGATGTTCAACAGTAAAGATCTTAAAGTTCTGGCATTGGGGATGTATGCTTGACAAGTTGGATGGTTGACACTCCCCGTTGGGGGGGGGGGTCTGGCAGAATCCCTGATTCCAATACGTTATTCGAAAGCGACACAAATTAGGGATATTATGAATTTTCAATGACTAGATACAGTATATTCCCTAATTTTACATACTTATTATTTCCATGTGATTACATACACAGTAAAAAATGGCTGTGTTAATTCAACACAATGCGGTGTCCTAGCGTGACTACCACTTTTGTGCGTTAAATCAACACAACACACGGTGTTGATTTCGGTAGTGGGAGAAAAAAAGTTACGGCAGCAGCTAGATTTGAACATCGGTTGCTCAGTTAGAAGCCGAGCGCCTTACTGACTTCGCTAAATTGTCAAACCGAAAGAGTACTAGATTGAAACAGTATAGAGGCTAAAAAAATGTTGCTGAACCCCAAACACAAAGAAAGTTACTCTCACGACTTATGCCATGATTCAATCAGTTTTCCATTGTTAAATTAGGGATCACAATCCCCAGTCATTGAGAATATGTTCCATTTCTATGAAAGCAAGCGCAGCATTTGACATGTTGTTATAAGAAAGCAGTAATGCTGCTCAAGTGTTCCGCTATCGCCATCTTGCTTGCTTTCATAGAAATAGAATATTCTCAATGAATGTGAATTCTGGTTCGCAATTGACAAATATTAAGTGATTAAACCATGGGATAAGTCGTGCAAGTAACTTAGTTTGTTTTGGGCGCTCAGCAACATATATTTAATCCAATACACTGTTTGAATCTATAGTGTAGTCGTTTAATTCAAATGTTGTTAAGTAAATATCGTTTGCACCTAGTACCTTTTCTGTCTGACGATTTAGCCAAGTCGGCAAGACGCTAGACTTCTAACTGAGCAACCCATGTTCAAATCTCGTTGCATCCGCAACATTTTTCTTTTCACAGTACCGAAATCAACACCGTGTGTTGTGTTGATTTAACACACAAAAGTGGTAGTCACGCTGGAACACCGCATTGTGTTGAATTAACACAACTATTTTTTTACAGTGTACAATAATCCAGCTGGAATGATTGATTATCAAATACTTAAAGTACATATATGCTATAAATCTTTCGTTTATTCTACCGTTGAGGTTCTTATTTGTAACAAAGTACAAAACCTACATGGTCAGCTTTCTAAGTTTATCTGCAATAATAATTGGTCGTAGACTTTCCATAAATATCTCCATTGATAAAGAAACATCTTAAGAAATTTTATAACTATAGAGAGATCGTAGATGTAAAATCAGTTCAGTTCTACGAGTGCCCTTGGATGTGAAATATAAATTCAGATAACATAAATGTTATTGCAGTAACTATTACAATAAGACAATAAATATTATACTTATGATACAATAAAAGAGCACCAAATACATTTGGGAAACTAATAAACAATATACTCCAACGAAACACAACCAAAAGCATATTAAAAGAACTTTTTAGGTGGCAGATGATTGATATGTTCGTGACCAAGCTTCGCCATCCATCTATACGGCTTCTAGTAATTAACGTTTATGCTCAATTTAAAGTTTGGAATAAATTAAATGGGAAAATTGAATTGAAGATCAATATTATACCTTTGAGAGAGGTATTTTCGATAAAATTCAATGTAAAAATAATAAATAATCTTCATCACATTATCTATTTAATAATTTAATTATAACAGACCTGTCTTCTTTGAAGAAAAAAATATTTAAAATAAAAATAACAAATTGCATTATTTAATAAATTGAGAAAAAGAATTGTTTTTTTTTTTAAATCAAATTTCAAATGAAAAGAGAGAAAAAATAATATTATTGTTAAGAGTGTTTTTTTGAAGATAGATGGAAGGTAAATTTTTAAAAACGAAACCGTAAATGATTATTATGCCCGCTTTGTCTGATCATGTCAAAAAAAAATATATCTCATGAACCACACAAAGTGTTGGTTGAGACGTGGCTGAGGTATCGTCAGCAAGGTCTTGACTAGATGAGCTCAGAACCGTCTTGATTGGTGCAATGGGTCAGTATTGCCAACCATTTTTTTTTTAAAAAATCGCTACTATTCCGTTAGATGTATCAGCACCAAACTTGACATCAAGTTTCTTCTACACAATACAACAATACTGCGGGGATTTACGCCTCGAATCATGCGAGTTATCAGTGTTGCCAGCCTATTTCATATAAAATATGAATATTTGTGTGTCTTTTCTCACACACTCACTAATTTATACCAAATTTTTATTGTAGATGTAGGCCGGGGTTGGTTAGCGGCTCAGTTATCAATATTGCCAACTTATTTCAAAAACATTTTTTTTATTGCTTCCGTACCGTTGGCTGATAACTTTGAGATACTATGAACCATCGAAGTTACTATTATGGACGAATAGAAGAATGACAAGAGCTCACTTGTTCTTACTTCATAGAAAGTGTTTGCAACATCAACAAATCGTCAACTTATAAAATATCAACTACTCAAGGTTTTTCTACTGATGAGAATTAACGGAAATGTGACTGATAAAAGTGACAGATACGCACGTGCAGTTTTCTTTATCTTTTGTCCGTTAAGTCTTTTAACTTTTTTTTCTTCTATTTTGCAGAGGACACAAGGAATCATGGGTACAAGATAAACAAAGAAGTCTTCTGTAAGCAGATGGGCTTGCTTTTTCCATTCCAAGATAACGCTTTCAAAGTCTTTCTGCGTCAAACTCTCATGCTCAAACGAAACAAAACGAGTATTACCATATCTCAGCATTCTTTTCGTTCATTTTCATCTTCTTATTTTCTTTCTAATCTGCCTGGCTTTTCATATACGTGCTTTTCTTGCGATTTCTATGAGTAGCCAATAGAAATACTTTAAACGAGACTACTCAGGCAAATCGCAAGCAACTAGCGCTTACATGAAAAGCCAGGCCACTCTCCTTTTTGTGTTAACGGGAATTAAACTACAGATGGCAATTAAATCGCCATTGAGTAGCCTCTATACAGGGTGTGCCTGAAATAATGGAGCCGGGAGGTAATTTTTTCCATCAAAATATGAAAAAAAAAAGTTTCTTTGAAAGAAAATCCGAAATCTGATTAGTTTAGGCGTTTAAAGTCATGGCAGTATCGTCACAAATGACGTCAAAGCTCCACAAGTAATGGAGTAATCGGAGTGTCGGCGTAGCAAATCACACTCAAAGTTATGTTTATTATGATTGGTCAATGCAGCTTAGAGGAGATTTCCAAAATATTTCTGAAAAAAAAAAGAAGCTAGATATAACTGCTGACTGAAAATTTTGGAGTAACTTAATTAACAAATACCAATCATTTGTCATTCTTTACTTTCCCGCGTTCATTGCAATCACATGTGTGATTGTTATATGAATTCCAAGGGAGTGGGAAGTCAGTGGCCGGTCCGGTTGGTATAGTGACTAGCATGTCGGGCTGCTACCAAGGGGGGCCAGGTTCGATTCCGCCCAGCATCATTTTTTAAAAATATATATCACAGTACAACTATCTTTCTCTTTTCACAATTCAACAATTGCTATCGTTTGTTTACATTTCACGGACAAAGATTAGAAAATCAGATTATACTTCTTTTGTTTTGTTATACCCATTTTCAACATGTTACTAACTTCAAGGACATAGTTTAGGTGAAGTCAGGTTAGATAATTAGATTCACAGCACTTTTAAAACAAGAAACAATAACACAATATAATCATTTAAGGTTGCTTTTCTTGCAAGCGTATGCTGTTTGCGCTTTGGTTCAATAGTCAATCGAAAAGTGTTTAAGTACGTGTTGTATATGCAACAAAAGGTTATATTGGCTACTCAACCAAATCGCAAACAACGCATGCTTGCAAGAAAAGCAGCCCTTACTTCCAGTTGGGCATATTACTCTCCCGAGAACGTCGTTTCAGTTTTCAAGGATACTCGAAGAAAAAAAAAAGAGAGAGAAGTAAGATTTGAACATGGGCTGTTCAGTTACAACCTTCTTACTGCCTAAATTAAACTGCCATTCATAAGAAAACACAATGATTTACGCCACATTTTAATCAATTTTTATATTTATCAACTAGGGATCGGAATCCCTCATTTCTACTAAAGTAAAATAAGATGGCCGCTGCAAATATTTGATCACAATTGCATGCATGGTTACGATAAAAAGAATGTTTCCTCTTTCTGCGTATATGCGCACAGAACTGAAAACTGCTAATACCCACCTCAGCATATGACATGTCACACAAGCGTCTGCCGACAGCATTTGAGGAACAGCCGAATGCGCCTGAGAGATCGCGAATGGCTACTACTTTCCGGATGTTAGCTTGTAGCAAGTGCTTGCGGTGTTTGGTAGACAGCTCTATTGAGATACATTTTGCACTTTGCAGAGAATAGTATGCATTCGTGTGTGTGTGCGTGCGTTAGTGTTTTTTTTTTAAATGAAACATTGAAGGCCGGTAGAAAAGCAGGAAAAATCGTTTCCTTTAATTTGTCGTGCTACTTTGAAAAACAAAAGTTTTTTTTTTTTTTTGCTATTTCGGAGCAGCTACATTATTTGAATGTTATTAATAGTTAAAATGTTAGTTTTTGATTATTTTTCTTAAACAATTCGTTCTAAAGAGTAAAAGATAATTTTCGTTTATGCATGTCTAAAAGAAAAGCATCGGGTTTTCTTTATCGTAAAGTCACTTTATAAATTCTTGAACTTTGCGCGCCCCATGCTTTTCATTTTAGTTATGGATAAACAAAATTATTTTTTTACGTAGGAATTGTTTACCAAAAATATGTCTTTAAAATGTGTTTTATTTTTTTTCGAGTTATTTTGGGGTTCTGATATTTTTCCTGAAGCTTATGCTTTGTGACCAGAATCCTAAAGTGTTCTGCAATCAGTCAAACTCCACATCTTTGCAGGCTAGTATTTATTTTAGGATAAAAAAGTCCATATTAAAAAAAATATATCGAAATATATCAATATATAGAAAGATATCAAAGTAGCAATGGAATATTTGTATTGCCACCCGAGTTACGTTACTGTTCAAATTGTCATTATTGTATTACGTCAGGAAATTATTTAAATTAAGATTGCAAGATTTAAGGACAGTACGAACCATTCTGAACACTACAGAAATGTATGTAAAAAGATTTTCAAATACATATTTTCTTAAACAATTCACACTAAAAACTAAAGAATAATTTTGTTTATGCATGACTAAAAAGAAAAACGTGGGGAGCACCAATTGAAGAATTAATAAAGCAGCTATATATAAAAGTGCGCCTATGCTTTTCTTTTCCGTCATGCATAAACAAAATTATTCTTCCTACTTTTTAGTACGAATTGTTTAAGAAAGCATGTCTATAAAAAGCTTTATTATTATTTCCGTTCACATTTCGTCCTCACGTCCACATTTCGATAGCTTCCAATTCCCTTTATTCCTCTTCTTGCAGAGTTTCAGCTGTATTAAACGAAAATCTCAATAC
>JAGDQP010070448.1:0-10752 GCA_022664845.1 Lepisma saccharinum
CGAGCTATCTCATAACCTAATCAACAGTATCACACAATAAAGTCATCTGACGGAGCGAGCATAAGACAGCTGGCATACAGGGCGCTAAACACAGCTGCATAAAAATTCCCATAAATAATCCAATTCTACAGATATTAGAATGAAACAAACGCTGAAATACTCATGAAAACTTGATGGTTCAAATGAAGACTTTTGCGCAAAAACGACCTGAGACGGCTCGGGTCGTTTATCCTCCCTGTTCTTCAATTAACTATCTTTATTGTTGGAAATAATTTAAATACGATTATTAATAAATAATACATTGTATTATTACTATGATGCATGGGAAAAAGTTTGATTTCGTGCTCAATCGAGAGCACCACAATTTTTTTATGAAGTAGTGAAATGAACAAATATTAATTGTGTTTGTTTTAATGAACTTATTTCTTTATCAAAATGATTTAACATTTAAATTAATATCAATCTTGAAGTTTAACAGCAATTGAATTGATATTTATAGTGTTATTATTAATTATATATATGTAATCACTGTAAATTATGTTTCCTTTAATCATATATTGTACCATTGGGCTTTTCTCCGTAGTTATTCGAATTAAGTTTTAATTTATGGTACTGCTTCTTGCAGTCCTGGCAGTTCAATAGAATTCCATGACCACAAAGTGAAAGATAGCTCCCCTATGTCCTCCTACTTAAGTTCACCAGACCTCCGGCTAGAATACCCCTATGTACCGATAGCATACAAGACACCTACGCTGGGTGGAACTATGGGATGGTGCATAGCCTGCAGGTTTGATCCTTCCGTTTCACATTTTCCTCCATCGATGACCTTGAAACTAAGCAAAAGAAGTGCATTGTCCATTTAGAAACCCTGAGAGATGTTACAAATTGTATTTAAACTTTGTTCAATAAATACTCGTAGTAAATATATTTCGGATCTCTTAGAGTTGATGACCATTGAATACAAACAATATTCAATTGGGAATGTTAGAAAATGCTGATCTACCTTTACCCTTGGTTAAACGTTCACGGCTACCGATATAAAAATATACGGGTCGTTTATTTTTTGCTGTTCTACATATCTGTGCAATATTATTGCAATCGGCGTCTCACACTTGGATATTTATTTATTATTAAGTTTCAGATACAGCTTGAGTTGCCATTTTAGACAGAAACAAAATAACATTGCAACAAACTAGATAACTTCACTACAAACTAAATAACTTTACTACAAACTAAATAACATGAAATTAAATTTTAAACACATAACACAGCAATTTATATAAAAAACATAACGATTATACTACACAAGAGGAATAACTCACATATTTGTGAGTTCGATGGAAAGTGTTTTCAGATCCGAAAATATCAATATTTGAATCAAGGCTATTGTACATAATTACTAGTCTATGGAATAAGGAGCGCTGCAGTATACTTAGCCTAGGCGTGGCACAATGAAGTAGGATATTATTTCTGGTTATTCGCAACGGAACACGGAAGTAAAATTTAGATATCAACTCTCCAGTTCTAAGATTACCGTTAAGTATCTTGTATAAATACATCAAATCTGCCAGCTTGCGACGAGAAGAGGGTACGTGGAGACCAAGAACGGATAATAACTCTGGTTTGCTTAAGCTACGTACTGATGGTATTCTTCTTTTGACTATAGCAAGAAAAAAAGTTCAGAACAGAATCAATATGAGATAGATTAGAAATACTAGCCATGTTCCAAATTGGGGAGCAATATTCAATTTTAGGGGAGATGAAGGTTTTGTAGAACATACTCAATGAATGAAGGTCCTTAATTTCTGTAAATCTATAGAGAAGACCAAGTAAGCGCATAGAACTGTTAGTTACAGACGTCACGTGATCAGCAAATAGAAGTTTTTCGTCAAATACCACTCCAAGGTCCTTTTGAGAAGAAACTTTAGCAATAGGATTATCATCAATGATATAGGCAGATGGGATTTGATTTCTCTTTAATAAAATAGTAAGAAAAGAAGATTTTGAGGGATTTATTTTCAAGTTCCACGCATCACACCAGCCCAAGAGATCAGAGATGGAATTTTGGAGATCAGCAACATCCTGTAATGATCTGATTTCTCGAAATAATTTTCAGTCGTCAGCAAAAAGAAGAATTTTGGTTTCAGATAACGAGAGATAAGATGGGAGATCGTCCATATATAGAAGGAAAAGAAGGGGGCCCAAAACACTACCTTGAGATACACCAGAGAGAACGGGAACAAAATTAGAAGATGATCCAGAAAGAACAACACGTTGTTCGCGGCCAGTGAGATAGTCTCGCAATAATGAAAGGAAGTTACCATGGATATTAAATCGGTGAATTAATTTATAAAGAAGAAGATTACAATCAATTCTATCGAAAGCCTTACTAAGATCTAGATAGATGACATCAAGTTGTGTGTTATTGGACAGGCATTGGGTAGCATCAGAGAGTAACAAGGACAGGTTTGTAAGAGTGGAACTACCAGGAAGAAAGCCATGTTGAGCAGAGTCTAGATAGGGTGAGACAAAATTATAAAGTCTATCTTTGATGATTCTTTCACACACCACAGATAAAATAGATAAAAGAGAAATGGGTCTGTATGAAGAGACATGGGTCTTATCTCCAGATTTCAGAATGGGTATAATATTAGCCTGTTTCCAAGAAGAAGGAAATACACGTTCGACAAGACATCTATTTAGAATACGAGAAAAAGGGTAACTCAATGATTCAGCAGCATTACGTAAAAAAATAGCACTAATGTTATCATAGCCGGGAGATATCATTCCTTGTTAGTTAAATTGTTTTTCTCTCTTTCTTTCTTTTTTTCTTTTACAAGGAATTTCATGTGGAGTGGTTTCTGTCATCTTTGTAGTCCATGTCTTCGAAAGTATGTTTTATTGAATTGCTATTAACGTACTAAACTAGTTGGAGAGCTTCTAGGGATGGGTCCTACAGTTTTTTAGTAAAGAATACTTCGAGTTACCTTATTCAGTCTACCCTCTACAAAACTTGAACCCGTGACCACGTGCATAGAAATCACGAGTGCAGTCTCTCGACCAACCAAGGGTATCTCAAAACTATGTAATTATGTTGGCATCTGACAAGCTTGCTATATCAAATGAACTTAGTATAGTTAATTTCAAATTTGAATCATGTTTGATGCATCAATCCAAACTACACAAGCGAAAATCAAGTGAAAAAGTAAGCTTGTCATAATCTTGACTTCTATGTGTGTTAATACAAACAAAACAAAAATGTCTAAAAAAAAAAGTAGATATCATTTGTCAACACTGTTTTTTCTATTTTTAGAAATGATCCGCTTATAACAAGACGTGAATATTACAGAACAATGTTCATTAAACTCGCTTTATAATACTTTTAATTCTGGTCTTTAAATGTACAATATCAGTATTTCGCAGACAACTATGCCGGTATGTTTGAATCCAAATATTAAATTAAAATTTCTGCACAAAGCAAATGACACCCTTATGACTAGGCCATTTCTGACTGTCGATATGAAACATCTATATTGTTGATGAAACAAGGAGTGGCCAATATGTCGAATATGTAGATATCAAACACTAAGGCAAAGATACCAGTTCTCGTCACTGCTTCAGTGGTCGTCATGTTTTTACTAAACATGTAAAAATAAGAAAACCTTTCATCGTTTGGTGACAAAAGCAGACCAAGTTAGCAGCCATAATCTGGTACGTAAGAGGCACCATCAATATGTTTATTACTTCACTTCGTTTAGTAGAATGTCTTGTGTTTGGGCGGCAAGCTCGTGTTTCCTGCTGTTTCCATGGTTTTGTCACTAAAAACTGTTAAGCAAGTGGACATTTAAAAATAAGCATTGACATTCTAGGTATAAGTACCTGATGTTTACATGTGCATAAAATACCTCTTTAATGATCAAATTAATTATCAGATTATAAGATTGCGTGTTTTGACTGTGACTCTCTCTGCTTCCGGGGTGACGTCACGGGTGAAAAATTGCTACTTAAATTTTTTACTCCAGAATGCGATAAATTTAATTTAATATGATGTTAAATTTATTTTTAAAAAATCATGGCAATAGCCTCACTCTTTGGAGTAGCCGTTAGTAAAATTCAAAATTGAAATTCCTACATATTCCACCGGCAGTCTACTTAGATTTTTTTTAGAAGAATTTCTGAGGACCTTCTAGCAAGTCCTCTCTGCTTCTTTCCTTTCAAGCATGCTTTATTTTGACAGGTTCAGATCCAGTGAAGATAAAAACTAGGGCATCGTACATATTTTCTAAACGGATGTTTGTAGTACATTGGATGACGACGACTGAGATGGTTCTCTTAAACTAGTAATGCAAGTTCGACTTGAAGTAATTAATTTTTGTCCAATTTGGCATATTTTTGGTATTTGTGGTACAGGTAGAAGTTGGTTGAAAGCCTCACAACCTCGTCAAGGTCTCTACCATCTGTGAGGGCCTCTAGTGTTTTTAAAGTTGGTAGAGGGACGCAAGGTCGTTTGTACTGTACGATCTTACGCCGGAGAACCAACTCTCATTTTTGGTCGACTGTGTTATAAGGATAATGTTCGCGAATGTGTGTGTAAAAGAACTCTACACTTCCAAAATATGGAGTAGGCCATTTTTCTTCTACACACTGCTGCATCAAGTGTCATATATAACTAAGCTATGACATGAGCCATCTACTTCACTATGCGCTCGTCAGATGGCGTCATTGCAGCAGTCATCGCACATACGATATTACTTATGGCATAACCTGGTACTTAACAC
Source organism: Lepisma saccharinum (assembly GCA_022664845.1). NCBI lineage: Eukaryota > Metazoa > Arthropoda > Insecta > Zygentoma > Lepismatidae > Lepisma > Lepisma saccharinum. The sequence continues at coordinate 4,779 of JAGDQP010070448.1, forward strand.
CAATAAGCCCCTAACCAAGATCCAATCAATATTTCCTCAGCATTCAGACGGTATTAATTTCGCCGTGTTTTGGGGGTGTTCGTCCCACTGTTCGCCGATCGTGACAAGTGAATGTCCGCTCGTTAAATAAGTATAGGACCTCGATGGTGGTTGGTGACGCAATAACTATGACATCTCATGACTCTTACTTGTGCGCTTGGCTGTAATCGAATGGTTGAAAAGCATGACTCTCCACAATCTCAATATTCATTATCATGCATAGGTTATAGCGAGTGAACGAGAAGTTATCCGTGTTGTCTAGTGAGTCCACCAAGAGCTCCACAGTTTCCGGCGAGGCTAGGAATAACGGAGAATTAGGATATTACAGCCAATAGTAGCAGTCGGAGCTCACGATTGCGTTCGTGAAAGAGCCTCAATTAAGTTCACTTGGCCCGGGCCCAGGCTTGCCTTACATCGTCACTGAATATAGCTATGAAAGAGGTAACACTGAAAAATCTTTATACATCACTTCTACTCTATTATCTAAACCTTTCTCCAAGCATATTCGTATGGTGTTAATTTCTTGAACTATCAATAGCTTCAAGTGAGAAGGATAAGCAGAGCCCCAACTCGGAATGCCATACTGAGGTATGCTTTGTACCAAAATTATTTTACATTTTCTTCGTTAACAAGAAAATTGCATTTACAATAATTGTATATGTATTAAAATTTGAAGGTCAGGAGCTGTCTAGGACTGATGAGATAGGGAATGCATTCGCTCAGTATTTTCAATCGGTATTTCTATCCTCCTCTCACACATATAATAATCTTAATGGTGATGCTGTTAGTAATAGAAATGATGAAATAGGGACACTGTGCATTGACCAAATTCAACTAAAGGAAGTTGAAAATGCTATCAGAAATTTAAAATCGAAGACGACAGTAGGTTCTGATGGCATACCCTCATATGTAGTTAAGGGATGTGTTGATATATTTAAATATCCCCTATTGATAGCATTTAACTTATCCCTAAAAACATGTACTTTCCCCGACAAATGGAAATCTGCCCTGGTTTGTCCTATCCCAAAATCTAATAATAGTAGAGACATTAATGACTTCAGGCCAATTGCAATATTACCAGCTTTTGCAAAAGTATTTCAACATCTCTTATACAAGAGAATTAGTAATCATATTCAACCAGTTATTTCAACTAAGCAGCATGGCTTTGTTTCTCAGAAATCCACGGTAACAAACTTAGCACTTGTTACGGACTACATAGCAAATTCGATGGACGAAGGTAAGCAAGTTGATGTGATTTATATTGACTTTGAGAAAGCATTTAACAGGGTTAATCACAATATATTACTGGAAAACTTAAATCACTATTACTTCTCACCCACTGTGATAAGGCTCCTCTATTCGTACTTAACAAATCGCAAGCAATCAGTTGTCTATAAAGAATACAAATCATATGAATATTCTGCACTCTCAGCAGTTCCTCAATGTTCGAACCTAGGACCTTTGTTATTCCTCTTATTTGTTAATGACCTTCCTGATTGTGTGCCTGATAACGAAAAATTGTTATTTGCAGATGACTTTAAAATATATACAAAAGTCAACTCTATCAGAGACTGCATAAGACTTCAGCAAAGCTTAGATAATATTGCAAACTGGTGTGCTATTAATCAACTTGGAGACAACATAAGTAAACGTAAAATATTATCATTTAATAGAAATAAAACCACTCATCAATTTGATTATTCCATTAATAAAATTGGACTGAACAGACCTATTGTAGTTAAGGATCTTGGTGTCAGTTTTGATTCGAAATTGACTTTTAACATACATGTTACAAATATAACAAATGAAGCCTTGAAGTTACTAGGATTCGTAATTAGGACGGGAAGAGAATTCAACAACATATCAACATTGGAAAAAATTTACTATGCTTATGTTCGCTCCAAGGTAGAATATGCTTCTTCTATGGCGCAACATTGTTCATCTGTTATTTCTTCAAAAAATTGTTCAAAATAAGTTAGATTGTATGGATTTAGTTTGGACATTACAGTTTCGTGTCCCATCATCTAAAACTCGCGTTAATAATACTGGTCTCTTCCACCGTAAAAAGGCAAGAACCAATATCTTGATGAGGTCACCAATCTGGAGAATTTGTACTAGATATAACCAACTCTGTACAGTTCACAATGATCTGGACGTATGCTATATGTCGCCTAAAGAATTTAGAGATGCAATTGTCAATAAAGTCTGTACAACTACTTTGTAAAGCTCAACACTACAATTAGCCCATTGCCTGTTGTGTTGTCACTAAATAAATAAATAAATAAATATTTTTACATCTATGTAGTTTTAGTATTACGTTTCGGGCCTGTCCAACCGAAGATGTCAACAAGTTAGGTATCTGGGGTTCAATGTGCGAATTAAACTGTTTAGCCAGGGGAGGGGGGCGGAGATAAAACATAACACTACTTCATAAACATCACAAAAGTAATGGCTACCAAATAGGCTTCTTAGCTGCTAATAAAAGTTCATATACCCTTGTCACTTCCATGAAAATAGTTTGAACTTCTGCCAAATAAAAATGTTCCGATCTTTTATCTAATCTTGATCGAAACATCCTCTAGGGCAGAGAAATTTATCCCTGGCAGGAACGAAAAATATTTTTTTTCAGGGTGGGAAATTTATTTGCCGGGGGGGGGGAATCCCGGGCATTCGCACACTGCTAGGGTTTTCACAGTTTAATACCAAGAGATGATCATTAAGCCACACATTTATTTTATGAAGATCTACTTCAACTTTTATAAATGTTTCCGTTCATGCACTTCCACTAACATTAATTGAGATATCTTCCACAATTGATTGAATGTGAACATTTAACTTGCATGGAACTGGTCCTAGCACAGTTCCTTGTGGAACTCCATATTTTACATTTGTAAAACTACTCATACAGTCACCTATTGTGTGAATGCTTTATTGTTAACTAATAAGATTTATGAGAAGAAAGCAAAATCATTCAAACGAAATTGATTGAAAATTAGCGTTGAAAAGTAGAGCATTAGTTTTGATAACTACAATTATATTGACTCTACAGAAATTTTGAAAAATACAGAAAAATCTAAGTAACTTCATTATTATTTTGTATTTGCTATCTCATTCTTTTATTTACGTAAAATGTTATTTTGAAAGATGTGAATGCATGTAAATTATAAACGTAATAAATACTTGTTCCAAATTATTTAATAAAATTATTTAAATGTTTATTTGTTGATATGATGACTTGATATGCTCATGAAAGTGCTAATATGTTGACTTTTTTTCTATCGATTTCCTTTTTCCATGATAAACGCTGCTCATGAACACGTTTATCATTCTTTGCTTTAACTACGAAATGCTACTTCTTGCTGATAACATATGCTGAACTTTTAAGTATTGCAAAATCGAGTCTAAAAGATAATCTTGGGTTCGTTTCCTGTTTACCTAAGAGATGGCAGAACCAGCATCTATACAATATTTGAAACAATCTGAAAGAATATGCACGTTTATTAAAACGTATTTTCATTTTGTTAATTTAGTTAAATGTAAGTTTAACGCAAGTGCTTACAATGAGCATATCGTCTTAGTGCACAAACGAGATTATTGTTGATCAAACAAGCACTTATAAAAACATTTTCTAAAATTTCTCACTTCCTGAGAAACTTTGTTTTGTGAGTATACCATTCAGGTGGATGAAAGAATATAACATTCATTCGCGGTATTTCATTCCACATCATTTTTGAGTGGGCATGAGGAAAAAATTTGTGAGAGTATGGCGTATTTATGAGCCGTTCCTTCTCAGCTTTTTTACTTCTTATACGCCCTAAAAATTAAAAACAAGAAATGTTGAAGTACTTTCTAGGAAAGGTGAATAAACATCCTTTCTAGTGCTGTACATAGCACTATCCTTTTCCACCACATTATGATCTAAGTCCTAATCTCATTGTATGTTTATAAGCTAAAGCTTATTGACTCAATGGTTTAATTAATTAAGAAAAATAAAAGATAACATCCCATAGACTAGCTACCTATCCGTTCACACCTCTCTTCTAAGCATCCTTTCCCCGAAGAGTCACCACAGTGGCTATCCGTAAGAAAAAGTACTAGTAAAGAAAAAAAAAAGAAAAAATCGTGAGTATAACCTCAGTGGATGAAATATATTAAAATTTCATTCCTTAATATTTTTGTATGACCAAGAGGAAAAACAGTTTGAGAACATGGCGTATTTCCGAGCCGTTGTTTATAACTTGTTTATAATTTTAAGACGTAGAAGAATTAAAGTACTTGAAATACTTTAGTAAACGTAAACATTCTTCCTAGTGCTGTACTCCAGCAGACGACACAATCTTTTATACCGTAAGAATTCGCCTCCAACTATAGTACGTTGTAGATACATGCAATGAGCCCGTCGCTGGCTTTTTCAAGTGAATGCAGCAAAGGGCATTGCTGTTATCTATATGAGGCGCAGAATATGTTTGCTCCAGAAGCTTGAGTACTAAAATATACATTCCACACAAAACGGAAGCAAAATACTTAGGCGTTACGCTAAACAAAGGAATTAATTCTCAAAATAGAAACTAGTTATCACGCGTTATGAAAACTTTTTCAGTTCTATATAAATAATGAGATGCTCGACTGTTTCTGCAGAGACTAGCATACATATACTGAAAACGATCATCATTTCGACGATTCTCCTGTTTAGCAGCAGGCTGCAACAAGTCATATTGCATGTCTAGAATGTGTACTAGCGAAAGCACACAGCATAATCACTAGTCACGTCAGATGCACGAGCAACATACAAATATTGGAAGACTTAGACCCGTATAAGCAGCATCAGAACCGTATTAACTAAGATGTAATAGTTTAAACAACAAGCTATTCATTGGTGCCAATCAAAGCGACATTTTCGGAGGCTTGGGTTAATTCTTGCCTATATGAGAACAAAACTGAACTTCTAATCTCTACATAAGCTATAAGTAATAACCTTTCCGTCCTATATTTACATAACTTTTAGCTCATTTTTGTTCAAAGTGTCTGAAGTTCTTATCGAACAAAGAACCGTATATTTCCTCCAATTGCAGCTTGTTGAAGTAACAAGTCGATGAAGTATACAGGAATTGCCTTACGTCAATATTTGTCGAGAGATTTGACCGTGTTTGTAACGCTACTTTACTTACTAACTTTGAGGTTCTCTAACTTGAAACTACGCGTTTTTTAATTCCTTCACGGGAACTTTTCACTTGTTTCGGTCCGAGGAATTCACCTTAAAATTAATGAGCATCACTTTTGACACACCCTGTATGCGATATGGTAACGATAGTTTTCATGCTGGGAAAGCGTTGAAAGAGAAGTGAAAAGCATGTTTGGACTATTTTTTTTGTTATTCAACGTTATGAACTTAAGGTTTTTTATATATATATACAAATTCAGGAGTACTGAAGGTGAGATTTCAATCCGGGATAGCGAATACCAGCAGTTAAGAGTTGAGTCCAGTATCTCGATATCGGAGCGCCCACTTTCGTCCATTAAAATATTTCTACCATTCTGAATCACTGTAGTATTTTATTTGTTCTATTTCATAGGCAAGGGTATTATTCTTAACCTTCTTTATCAAATTCCTTTAAAAACAAAATCTTTTAATCAGTTTTCCTTAAAGTTTCCCTTAAAGGTACCAGAACACAATTTTCTCGCGCACTGTATCTTCCTTTCCACCCTATGAGGTTGATGAAATGCGAAAAGATACCACTTTCAAACTCTAAATAGGAATTTACTACATTTTCCAAACTTTTGTGTGAAAAAACTCAGCCAATATAAAGCAGGAATTAACTTAGAAAAAAATTGTATTGGTCATCAAGGAACACCTCACCTGAGCTGAAAAAAAATGAGTTTGTCTGAAGAAAATAATGAAAGCTTACAGATAGAAGGAGAGAAATAGGGAAAATGT
>JAGDQP010070449.1:0-10752 GCA_022664845.1 Lepisma saccharinum
GTTATCTAACATGACTGTAATGAGTCATCGTTTCTTATTGACGTAAAGTTACAAATATGGACCGAAATTATGGGTTGAAAAACAGACAACACAGTTGATCTGTCAATTGTAAGATTTCACATTTTGTATGGTAAAATATGTTTTTACAACCTTGAGAAACAAGGTTACGTTTGTTGTACTTTCTTGCAAATACGGAAGTGTCCTCTACGGAAATCTTCATTTTGGCATTCTTCGCTGCAGTACATTATGTCATAACAGCAACTAAACTTTCCTTCCTTTCCACAGTTTAAACACTGCAAAAGAAAAAAGCGTATAAAACGTTGATGGTTGAGATAATTTATTAGGTACAGATTGTTCCTTCGTTCACTTACTTCGTCCATTGTCTGTCATGTGCTACTAATTACATTAATTCGCAATTCCACTTATTATATTCAAGTACATACTAATATAATTGTCTATAAAATTAAGGAAGAAATTCTTATTGAACATGGGTAAACAAACACATTTTGTTTTCTTTTTTAAAATATAAATTCTGCCTCCAACCTAATAAAAATTTGAAGTTTAAATAATAATTGATTTTTAAACTGTCAGATAGATATTTGCAATCTTAGTATAGATATAATTAACCTTACTAGTTTAAAAATCGTACACATGATTAGAAAACAATATAAAGAAATAACTTCGAAATGTTGTGCTTGAGTGATAGAGTAATAATACTCTAAATCTCGATAGTAAACATTTTCATTTGAGTAATTTTCACATGCGGAAGTAATTTGGACATTGTACTGTAGCCGGCCAGAGCCAAAAGTTGCCTAACTCCTGAATTAAAATTAAAATTCTTGTACTACAGTATCCAATAATAATAAAAAGAATTATTGTTAATATTACTATAAATTGATCACGGAAGCTCAAATGTAGTTGCGTTTGCAAATCTATAAGTTGGAAAATATATTTGGGCCTTGGAGGTTACAAGGAATGCTTGCCAACCGTAAAATGGGTTTAGAAAATCTGATATTTAGGTTTGATGAATGAATTGAATTTGAATTTTATTTATGGCCTCCTACAAGGTATAACATTTGGCAAAGTTGTAGGTGCTGATGGCCAAAAATCTCCAAGATATGGTTCAATATCTACATTTACAAATGTAATTGAATATTTTCATATTGAATCGTCCAATCAAAGTGAAACTTCCACAGCTTAATCTATCTAGTGTAATCCTTAGTCTTGTTACAAGTGATGAATTGTAATGTATATATATATGTATACAGTATATATATTGCACTACGTCAGGTTATTACATATTTTTAAAGAGCATATCAAACAAAAAGCAAAATAGAACGCACGGTAAACAGTACTGCGAACTGTGGAAAAAGATGGAATAGTTCGGTGTCAGTCCATGGTTCATCGAGTGCAAAGTATAAGTGCGTGGTGTAATCTAACATGCTAGAAGTGGTATTGTATAGTATCACTGTGGTCTACAATAATGCTGAACGAGCAATGTTTCCATGATATCTTTAAGTATTAAAGTATAGACCTAAGCGGCGCGATTAATAATGGTATGCATGAAACAAATGAAAGGGGTTGAAGGACGTAACATATACAACAGTAGTTAGTGGATACTATTACGAAGACATTTTGCAGAGTAATTTGTAAACTTGGCAACATTTCATTTACTTTCGTGTCGTAGCGCTTGTTCTAATCACTGCACTGCTCCAATTAATATAATTTACAATTGGTAGTAGTCGAAAGCGAGAATTTTCTTTGAAGTGAAAAGGCGATAAATATTGTATTCCAGTAAGTTTCAAAATTAACACTGAATAGTGCTATGAATATCCCGATGGTAAAACATCTGCGGTTAGGGATAGTATTCAAGTAATCCTATTATTATTATTATTTATCGTACACATTCCCTTATCTATACTCGTTGAATACTATGTGACACATCAAATAAAGAAAACTCTTGATTAGAAATGTACTGAAATATAAATGTTGTTTTACCTTGTACTACAAAGAACTGGGAAAATATAATCATGGTAGGAATGCAAGAAATTGTTAAAGGAAACAGTCAGAGGCTTGCATGTTTCTGGCAAAGTTGGAGAAACAGAGGAATGACAAATATTTGTTAACACATAGACAGACGGGTGGAACCTCTTGTCCCGCAATCCGGTACGAGAGAAAGGTAGACGTCAAATATTTCTAAGTAGGAGGAAAGTGCAAAGTTACAGAAAGAAAGGTTTGCGGAAGTGAGTAGCTGATTAACAACAGAGGCATTGGGAAAGCAGTGGGTCGGTAACCGAACATCGGGACACATTATCCAAGAGAGTAACTGCCTAATTTCTCGTCCACATTCCGACACAACAGTTTCATCCAAGTAAGTTGTATTAGACCAATCTTTAGTTTAGCCATGTTTGTCACTTCTTTGTGTCTGCCAATATTCTAAGTCAACATTTAATCATAATCAATTAGTCATGATTGGCAACTGTGTAGAAAATTTAAAGTAAGCACATCTTTGACAATGTACTTGATATATTTGAATTAGATCAAGCCGTTCGTATAATATAACAGTTCTTTGAGTTCCATTACTCTCATCAAGTACTTATTGTTAAATTCTGAAGCATCCCGTATCCTCAAAGTAACCAAAAGACCAGAATGAGTTCTGATTAGTTGTAAGTAATAACAAGATATCTGAGCTACGACAACACTGACTTGGCGCACATTTCTAACTCATTGGATGGAGTTGAAGTGGGCAGCTTATAAATGGACAACATCAGCGTTACTACATCTTAGTCGGGAACGTTGCCTCTTAAGTATTGAGTGACAATAAATAGACTCAGTTAAGCGAACTGGTCCAGTTGTAGGTCATGTTACGACTAGGACACTTAGTTGTGTGTTTAATAGTCAATCAGACACAGTGGAAACCACGACTATAGCACACAGTGTAAGACATTCGGATTGCATAATAATCCAATATAATAAATGATCCTTGGTAAAATGAATTAGCAGTGTTAGGAAAAGTCCTTGGTGGCGGTAGATCGTCCCAAAATTTTAGTATAAAATTTAAGCATTTATGTTCTGAGCAGTTTGAGAAGTCAAACTCTTTAGTCGCGAAACAAAATTGAATTGAAACAATTACTTTAATTGATAGAATCACGTAATTCCAAGACAAACGAAAGCGTAATGTAAGTACGGATAGTTTACATCTGTCACAGGCGTAGTTGGATGAACTGTTCTTGCATAACAAAGGAAGTACACGAAGGAAAGCTCAGTACGATTACAATGCAAGATCAAAATCTGGAGGTAGGAAAATTACGGCACAGAAGGTGAAGTCTCTAAGCAAATACATAACATTGTCAATGTGTATAACACGACATATCCGATTACTAAGTTCAACGCAAACGTTGATTACATACAACAGTATTTTAAAAAGTACAAAGATGGTAAAAAGTAGCATAAGTGGTCAGATCAACCAGCAATAGAACTATTACCGACTACGTTCATTGTTAAAGGCCGATATTATTCAAAATCAGCTTCTATATTGAATTTTAAATCCAAATGAAGAGAGAAAATTATTGAATCACGATATTTTAAAACATTATATATGTTGATGATTTAGCATTATTGCACGCAGCTACAACTGTATCATTAGTAAGATATAATCAAGCAACTACAACAGTCACGGTATTGCTAAAAATCCATTGATCTCATAATCAAGTAATATATATTTGGTAAATTTCAAATGTAGGAGTTTTGGTACATGGAAAACATATTACATATAAGTTGCCGGAAGTAGTTTACACAGTCGAAAATTTATTGTATGAAGTAGATAAAAATAACTGAAGATTCGCCTGTTTAATCTGGAATTATCACACATACCAGGGAAATCGAATATCTTAAGCGAAATGTTTAAACGCAATGATATCGAATAGTTCCATAGCCCAGTGTCAAACCGAGATAACACATACAAATTCCAAAATTATTTACACATATACACCAAATGGAGTATTATATAGTTCTCAGATTGAGGAATAATAGTAAAACATTCAAATGCAGACAAAGTTTTACGAGAACATGTCAAATATAACACTAATTCAAACCATTTTATTGCCTATGATCAATTTGAATATATTTATGCAGCAGGTGTATCGATCGAAACACGTCAAGTTTTACAGACTACACATAAAATAATACAATTCAGTTTTTCAATAACTGAAATTAAATTTCAAAATAACTTTATATTGATAATTGATATTGATAATTTGGCAAAACAACTGAAGAAATACAGATTGAACGCTTTCCAGATTTTAAAACTTTTTATGAAATTCTAATACAGTATGCAGAAGGAATAGGATTTATTATTAATTTAATCATGAGTGTATAAGTAGTGGTATATTCAAATTCGAAAAATGAACGCAAAATTAAAAACAATTGAGCAAAACTTGGCAACACTGAATAATCAAAAATTTATAACACAAGTTATTCTTACACTTGACACATGAGGCAACATAAGCGAAAGGCAGGCTAAATCAAACTCAAATTTACACTACAAGGTGAACAAGAATTAAAATAGACCAGATTATAATTCAAATCCAAATAAAATCTAAAAACAAACATGCACTGGTACTTACTACTGAGAAGTAGGAGGCTCAATTAAAAAACTTTTCTATAAAGTCATGTTAAGGCAAAAATATACGGAGAAAACGAGAACAAAATCTTACCTCAAAAAGAGAAAAAAAATCACGAAATTAGAATTTTATCAAAAATCAGGAAACAATAATAACTTTAAAAATACCAAGCAATCATGATTTCATATCATTTGTTTGTTTTGGCCCAAGTTAGGTGATCAATGAGAAATATGACGCAATTGAATTCGATTTCGTAGAAATTGTGCAAAATAAAACTGTAGGTGAATGAAATCGATAGTTTAACGGATTAAGTCATTTCAAACAAAAATATTTAGAAAAATAAGTAACGAACTGGTATGGATATCAAAATTTTTCAAAGTTAATTTAGATTGATCAAAATTTGAAGCAAAAACGGGTAAAAGTTTTACAAAAGATCATAAGTTAATCATAAAAATAATAAATAGGTCGAAAATTGGCAGGTTGTACGAATCAATCTTTCACTTACAAAAAGTACAAGGATAAGATGGTACAATCCAATCTTGCACTTAGTAGACACTACAAGTACAATGGGTAACCTTGCACTCATAGAAGATAACAGTACATTGGGATAATTAATCATAACTGCACTATAGTCTAGGTTAGTACAACCGTTTATTACAGAAACACGAAACGGAACACCTCCATATCTTGGTGCGAATTCCCAATAGGAAAATCTGGCCTTTGAAACTCAAAGTCCACTGATACCATAAGATCTTAAGTTCAGAAGGAAAGTCTCATTTAGTAAATAGAAGATAGAAACCATTTCAGTGCAAAATTTGCAGAATTTAGTAAAATACAAAAAAAGATAACCAACTCGAATAGTAACGGTTGCCATGAAACAGATGAAAGAGGATGAATGGCGTAAAGTATACAATAGTACTTAGTGGATACTAATATGAAGGAATTTTACATAGTGGTTTGTAAAGTTACGAACATTTCATTTATTTTCGTGTAAGGCTCTAAGCGCTTGTTTTAATCACTGGACTGCTCCAACTAAAGTACAATTGGTAGTAGTCAAAGCGAGACTTCTCTTTGAAGTGAAAAGCCGATAAATTAACGTTGGATAATGCTAACTGAAATGATTTCATATGCTATATCCCGAAAGTAAAATATCTACGTTTAGGAACATTATTCAAGTAACCATATTAAAATTTAACGAAAACATTCTCTTATCTGTACACATTAAATACTAATTTGCGGCAATATATTCTGACGTACCTGACGATTATATTTATGTACCAACCATACCCAAAGTGAATCTAAACTACAACCACATACAACCTCTTTCAATACATTATATAATTCTCGTACTTTGCGTCTCAGCACTAGTCAATAAAAAGCACAATTAATTGTATTTATATTAATGCCCAAAACAGTGCTACCAGCTAAAAGTTCGACATTTTTGAAATACTACTCCATCGTATTATTATTTTTTAAAACGGCCAGGAGAAAGGGAACAAAATAGCTGCTCATACAACTATAAAACTTGCTGTATACATGTATAGTTCTACAAATTACTACACTAATGCGTTTTGTAGGTATTCATCACTAGAATAAACCAAACACAGTTGATCTGATAACTCATTTAATTATTTTTAATGAGAAACCTCGGAGTTACACTAGGAGTTAAACAAACTAGATTTCAAATGGTGTAGAAAATACAATGTTACTTTTCGACTGTTAAAGTACAATACATTTTCTGAAATAACCATACTGTCTGCAGTTGGTGGCAATTGCCTCAGATACGTAATTGGCGTTAATAGTTTTATTTCATTTGAGAAACGCGAGAAATTTTGTTTGGCTTTTGATAATTTGATCTAAAATAAATACAATGTTGCCATCTTTACAAATTACTACATATCTCTGCAAAATTACATGATGTTAATAGCCACTAATTACTGACTACTTTGATCTGTTTCATGTATACCAGGACTTGAATTGTTGGGAGGGATGGGGAGATATTTCCCTTTGGAAACTTCGCTTCCCCCTCACTAAAGTCCTCTTGCCCCTAAGGTATTTTTTTGGATCTGCCGGTAAATACCTATTATTTATCGGAAATATCACCATTGTGTATAACCGAGCGAAAACATTATATGCTTATCATTATTACTCGAGTCTGTAATTTTAAAAAAATTCTTAGATATTCTTATATCATGGCAACATTGCTTCAGTCGTTTAGCATTATTGTATGACCACAGTGGTACAACACAATTTTACTTCCAGCATGTTAAATCAGATTACGCCACGAATGAAGATTTTACATTCTATGAACCATGGACTGACGGTGAAGTATTCCATATTGTTTCTTCTAGAGTTCGCAATACTGTATATCGTGCGAGCTATTTACTTCTTGTTTGATGTGCTCTTTAAAAATATGTAATAACCTGACGTAATGCCATTTGAGAATATCTAATTTTAAATTAAGTTGGCAACAGTGGATCACTTATGACAACACTATGGTCTGCATTGGATAGCCTGTAGATTCTACATTAAGCTGTGCAAGTTTAAGTTTGATTACGCGATTGAATATATAGTTAATTAAATGTATCAATGTTCCCATAGTCCGATGTAACGATCTTAATATTTTATAGAGCCATAAGTTAAAGATTTATGGCCATCAGCAGCTATAACGTTGCCGATTTGCTGAAGTCATACCTCACAGTCAGGCAAGTATCTAGAAGTTTTTACCGGGGGAGACCGAGCGCTTTCGGTGGATCCGAGATCTGCCTGAGTGTTAAATTTACGTAAAATCCATACAATTTTGCCTAAAATTATACTATTTTTTTTTAAACAGAATTTCGGAGCAACTCCCCGGACCCACCCCTTAAATACGTCCCTGTTCATAGTGGACTACCAAATCCACATTTCGGATTTTCTAAACACGTTCTGCACTTGGAAAGCATTCCTGCTTAGTGATTTTCTACACAAACTGAAAACTAGGTAAGCACCATACATCCCTGAGATAATATGCGTATTTATAATGAAGAATCCTTAAGAAGTTTGTTTGGTTAGTCTATTGCAGTTACTTATTAGACTCATAAGCAATCAGAAGAATCAGTATAAAAATTTTAAATGCTAAACAATTATCCCGAACTTATCTAATATCACTGTAATGAGTCGTAATTTCTTATTGATATAAATTCATCTATTCTATGGACCGAAGCTATGGGTTGAAAAATAATGTTTTTAATAACGTTGAGAAACAAGATTACTTTTTTTCTGCACTCTCCTGCAATTACGGAAGTGTCCTCTATGGAAATCTTCTAATTTGCACTCTTCGCTGCAGTACTTTACGTGCCAACAGCAGGTCAAAGTTGCTTCCTTTTCACAGTTTGAACACTAAAAAAAAGAAGAAAAAAAGAAAATGTTGATGGTTGAGGTAATTTATTAGATAAAATTTCTCCTTCGTTCACTTTACTCCTATTGTCTGTTATATGTTAGCAATTGCATTAACCGACAATTTGACACAGTATGTTCAAGTACATACTAATATATGGTGCATGGAAAATTACGGAAGACATTCTTATTCAACATGGGCCTCTAAACATGTTTTTAAATATAAATTCTGTTTCCAAACTCATAAGCATTTAAATCTTAAATAATAATTGAAGCCGTGACTTCCATAACCACACAAGTCCAGCGGAATAGATATTGAGAAAATCAATAAAAACTGAATATGTCTTGGAAATTTGAACTTGCAAATCAGATTTTTTTCACAGTTACACTTTGCTGGATTACAAATGTCACTAAGTATTAGAATAAAAAGTATTACAAGTAATTTGTCTATAATAAAATAATGAAAATACTGGACTTGTGTTATTATGGAACTCATTAGTCTGCTACATTGGTTTCACATCCTATAACTCTGATTTGGAAAAGGAATATACTTATTTTTAAGCAATAATGTCGGGAAATGAAACAAAAAACAGTCACTGTGCATAAACCCAGTCTCTGTTTTCACAACAATACAATACAACAAACAAATTTAGTTAACTCAAATCTTTCCTTCACTTAATCAGAACCCCACACTTCACTTCTTGGTTCCTCAGCACTGGGAGTCTGATCTTTACCATACTGGTCCAGAAGTCTCTGAAAGTAAGGTTGCTCTGCAGGTAAAATTGAGGACAGGTATTTTTCAATATCCCTGGCTTTAGCAGCTTTCAGTGGAATTTCAGCTCTATATGCTCTCTCCAAGATTAGATTTTCTCATCAAATTTTTCTTTTCCTGTCATCATGAATGTTTCTGTAACTAAGCGCGCCTCGATGTGGCGACAGTGGAACGCTGTGCTGTTATGATTCACAGCAACGCTAAACTCGTGTCGGTTGTTTGTTTCCAGAACAACACAGGTCCATGGACTTGTGTGCTAATGAAACTCAACACGTCAGTAACATGCGGAAGATACGGGAACTTGTGTTGTTTTGAATGTTAAACGATAGAGCTCAGTTAGACGATTACAACGATATATATAACTCAAATAGTGCCAAAAAGTGGACTTGTGCTGTTATGGAACGCAGAGCTTCAATTGGTTTTGAAACAGTCAGGTAGATATTTGCTGTCTTAATATTGGTACAACTAGCCTTATTAGTATAAAAATCGTACATATAGTTTTAAAAAGATGCAAAAATGAACTTCGAAAATATGCACTTGAATTATAGTATCGTTACACATTCTCAGTCTCAAAAGAAAAAAAACACATCTCTAGATGTGAATTATTATATTGATACTTTTGTACGGTACCAACGAGAAATAATTTAAGACGCCCTTTTGAAAATTCATTTTTACAGTATGATACTTCCACATTAATATCACCAGGGTCTGAAAGAGAAATATTTTAAGAAATTCTCACTACTCTACCTCCTTAGTTTTAATTTTTATCTCAATTGAAAAAAGATCTGGCCCTTATGTACAGCAGGAACCAAGGCATTAAAGAGGGAGTGGCAGACATTTCTGCATAGTTAAAGGCGTGACATGCGGAGCTTACATACAAGAAATTAATGAGTTGCATTCCTCCTTTAGACGTGTTGTTAAAGTTTAGAATGTTGCTTTTATTTCTTTAATACGAACAGAAAGTACAGCTATTACATCATACCCCGACTTACAACACTTCGCACTTATATACATTTCGAAATTGACACTATATTCGCGTTAAGTACACTTGCTTTGCGCATCACCATTCTTCTTTCACGATCCGCATTTTTTAAATCCTAGCCTTGATTTCGACAGGTTTCCACTTTCGTCGTTCTCTGGAACCAACTAGATCGTAAATGCGGGTCATCAGCATACTTAATATAGAAACAATACGGAAATATTTTCTTTAATTTTGATTTCATACAAATCGTGTTTTGAACTTATATATCGTATTTGCCACACGTTCACACTGGCTTATATTGAAGGAATCAGCAGAAATTCTTAAGAAAGGATTGAGGAAATGAAGAACTGCTGTGCTTCCCGAACAAGTTATAAGTTTCCGTAACGAAAGCTTATTTTGGGGTAGTGTCATATATCTTTTATTTTTTTAATGTCTTAAAATTGACATAATATCATAAGATCTTAAAATTTTATTAACTGCAAAGTTTATCTCAATTTCTGTCGATATAACAACAAGAGATTCGCTGACCGAAATCGCGAGACTCTATTGCTAAAATAACCATGCTGTTTGTGAATACTATGACTAAAAGTACAATTGAAGGGGTGAGTCAACCCAGGGGCTGATGTAGATGGGTCAATTTTTCTTCCTCGATAGAGAATCAAACACCGTACACCCAGTTTGAAGTCCGACGTCCTAACGGTTCATTTCTAAATGTTCTCGTTTGTGATTTTTTTCGTTAAAAATCCGATCTGACAATGCTGTCTGTTATGATTTCACACCGAAACAGAATATATTTTTTTATCTTTTTCTGTTCGCCTCGGATCGCAAAATGGGAGACCGGGTCTCGATTCTTGCCCATGTCAACTTTTCTCACAAGAACATTACTTTAGTACTTATGACTAAATGCTCCGTTTTGATTGTTTTTGCATTTCTGGTATTCGATGACTGGGAGTTGGAGATTTTGGTGACTGGTGTTTATTAACTCTGTGGGTGGGAATTGG
>JAGDQP010070451.1:0-10752 GCA_022664845.1 Lepisma saccharinum
AAGAAACGAAAGTGATAATTGTGAATATGCTATTTTGAAAATTAAGTTACTTGTGCCGTCTTATTTTATTTCGCTTTTTTAATTCTTCCTTGATAAGCTGCTCAAACATTTAAAAAAAAAAAATACAAATTAGCACGTGTAATATTAATTCTTGTTTACGCAACTCAAGCAATGGTAATAAGAAGTCGATACACTGCGTAAGTTTTGTTCAAGTTGGTTACTTTTGTAAAAGTTTCTTATGTTGGTATTGTTACAGATGAAAGTACCGACGAAGAAATTAGTGAACCTTCTGAAATTGAGGATGAAGAGGATGTAAAAAACCCGAAACCATCAGATGATCAAAAGGATGCTGAAACCTATAGGCTCATAGAAAGGCGAAAACAATTTCTTATAAGCAAAATTAGGCCATTTGATGATTCTGTCTCTATTGGGAATAAAACTCAGGTTCTGCAAACTTACATAGATTACGAAAGTGCCGAACTTCTATCCAGATATCTTGCGGCGAAAAGACCCTTTTCCCAAAGCTTTGATGCGTACTTGAAACAGGTAAGTCTACGTGCTTTTAACTACCGCCTATGTAGGGTTTTTAAAACCTGGTTTGTGGTTTATTAGGTTTGTGTGAGTGTAAGACAGTAACAGTTGTAAAGTCTAGGGGACAACGATCAAATTCCGTTCTGAGTCGAAATTATATATTTATCATCTGTAAGATCTGTAGTATGGTAACGGAGAAACTATCAGGCTGTAGTATGGTAACGGAGAAAAAGAAAATCCAAAAAGAAATGTTAAAATTAAAATTTAATTTGTATGTAGTTCATAAAATTGTTGGCCACTTTAGTTTTTTTTTTTTTTTTGTAAGTGATCGTTTTTTCCTGGACTCTTCAGTTACGTTTACGTTTACCTGAGTTGTTCATTCCTATTCAAATGACGTGATATTTTTGTGTATTGTGTTGATTTATAGGTTTTGTAACGTTACCATAACCATTTTGTAGGTCGACCGGTCTTAATCTTCTTTAAGACAGTTCATTAACATCATTAGGCGTAAATCATCATATTAGTTCCTATGTTGCTTGTACTGCTGTTTATTTTTCATCGAGGTCACTTGGTAATGCTTCGATATTTCAAGAATTGATCAGTATACTGTAGGATTATGAAAAGAAAATGGTGTGGTTTGATCGGGCTGTTGTTCATGCTAAAAAGTAATTACTGAATAACACATATTCTGAATAGTAAATCTGAAAAGGAATTGGTAAGTTTCTGACTATAAGTGAACCCCATGCATGTAAATTGTTAAGCTTGATTTCGTTGTTGCCGTATACCTAGCATAATAACTTCTCTCCCCCGTCCCAAGCATACACGCTTTTTTATTTCTATTCTTTCTGTTCGAAAGTGTAATTTATATATAAAATTCATTCAGTTTTAGCGTTAATTATCAAGTAAGATCAACTGATCAGATTGCAACAAATATTCCATGGTGCGCTGTTTTCTAGCCACATTAAAATTTCAATTTTATTTCTAATTAGCATTAATTTTGGAAAATTGTTTCTCAGGTTGTCACCTTGTAGTTATCATATCGTTGTGAACCAAACTTTCCTACTCATGCTGAGAACTTCCAACAGTCTACCCTGTCATTAGATCATTTTATCCGCCATCTTAAAAAGTCGATTCCAAGGTTTTTAGTAGTAGGAGAAATAAAAGTAGGATCTTTATTAGTTTTCGTTATTGTCGGGTTAATGGTATGCATGCTGCAGCTTTTATCATTACGAACAATTTTCGTAATTTACTGTTTAAACTTGATGTACTTCCGTTGCAGATCCTTCGTGTTCTGACGGAAAGTTCTATCGCAATTCGTACAAAAGCGATGAAATGTTTGACGATGGTAGTCGATGCAGATCCTGGAGTATTGGGGAGGTCTGACATGCAGTTGGGTGTTCATCATTCTTTTTTAGACCATTCCACATCAGTGAGAGAAGCCGCAGTTGATTTGGTTGGGAAATTCGTGCTAAGTCGTCCTGAATTGATAGATAAATACTACGACATGCTTTCTGCAAGGATATTGGTAAGTTTGAATTGTTCTTCGATAGAAGTACTGTTCAATGCATGCATTTTCTTTTATAAATTATATTCACCTAATTTATTGGCATGTACATTTGGTGCGAAGACGGATAGAGGAGACATTACAAGGTAGAAAAAATAATTTTCTGCTGTATATCGTGTAGCCAAGAGTGAATCGAATATATGTGAAACAAATTTTTTAAAAATCGAAGTATTTGGTTTGTTTGTTGCGACGTCCCTGGCGTTTGAAGAGGCATAGGTGTTCCGTTCGTGGTGTGCGTGTGTCTGGGGAGCGGTGTCAAAGTAACCGCTTGGTGGAAACGTGGACCAAAGTGGAGGCTGGCAATGTGATCCGATTTCTGCATTGCCAAGGCACCTGACCCCCTAAAATCCATCGACAGTTGCAGATGGTGTATGAAAATGTAGTGATATGCAGTGCTTAAAGAGGTGTATAAGTGGTGCAAATCATTTGAAGGAAGGAAGGACTGATTTGTGTGACAAACCGTGCCGGGACGATTGCTGTGCTGGTTGAGGGACTGATTGAGTGCCGAACAAACACATGCGGGCGGTAGCTAACATTTCGTCGGAACGCCCCACTACATAATGCGTGATGTGTTGAGCTATAGGAAAGTGTGTTCAGCGTGGGTGCCAAAATTGCTATCCGAAAACTAAAAACCCACGCGAATGGGCATGACTCTGACCCATCTCGAGCGTTAAAATGTGAAGGGGGATGAGTTCTTGAAACACATCGTCACGGGTGATGAGACAGTTGTTCACTTCACGACCCCAAGCAGTCGCTGCTCCTGACTCACTTGCAAACACCCATCGCCTCTTTCCAAGAAGTTGAATGTCCCGGCATTCTAGCATCAAATTCTGGGACTATCGAGATATAATGCTTATCCATGTGTTGGAACATGGTGAAACGGTGAATGCCGACAGGTATTGCCGCACCCTCAACAAATTACGCAAAGTCAGATGGTGTCATTCTGTTGCATGACTGCTCGTCCGCACAGGGCAAACACCGGCAAGGACTGGCTGCGGCGTTACGGCTGGAAGATAATGGACCACCCACCCAATGGACCTACAGTCCCGACCTAGGCCCTAGCGACTTCCATGTTTTTGGCCCTCTGAAGCGTCACCTTGGAGGAACACACCTGCAAACAGAACAGGGGGTGAGTGATGTCGTGACAACATAGCTCAATAATTGTGACCCCAGTTTTTCCAAAATTGAATTTGCATTGCCACAGCGATGGAACGCGTGCCTGGACCGACGAGGTGGTTATGCGGCTCATAAACCTAGGACATCCGCCATGCGAACACATGTAATATGTTCAAACATGTAATATGCATGTTTCCTTAAGGACAGAACTTACCGTATTTTTCCAGCAAACCAAACCTCATTAAGTGTGTGCGCAATTGTAAAACATGCAATTTGGATAGACTGAAGTTTTTTTCTTGATCATGAATTCGTTAGAAATAGTAACAATTCAATTTGAATTTTATTTTATGGCCTTTCGGCATCTAAGACTCAGGCCGGAATAGGTGAGGGGAAAGGATTCGGGACGGTGTCGTCCAGGGCCTATGTTGAAGGTGCCATCCGGGGATTTGCCTGCTGTGACAGGAAAACCTGTCAGGGTGGTCGGCCACTGGGATCGAACCCACGACCTCCCGAATGCAACGCCAGAAATACTAACAGTTGTAATTGACTATAAAAAAATTTATGGAAAATTCTTATAAATTATCAAATTTGATTTTTTTTTTTTTGTAAATATTGTACCAATCTTGAATTTAAGTGGTGGCTAGTTGTAATTACAATGATGTGTTCTGGGGTAGTAAGAATATCAACGCATAATTGCATAATGTAATTCTATTCTTGCATTTAAAAATTAACCAGAAGCTATCGAATGATAGAATTGTCTTTTTCTTCTGCCTGCTATATAACTTATATAGGAGACCAAATGTAAATCTGAATACCGTCTTTTCTTTTCAGTGCCATTTCCCCAGAATCGTACGAAATGTTGAATTATTCATACATAAGTTTTATTTTCTCAGCATGTACTTCTGACCGATGTACAATGTTGATCTTAACAACTCGTGTGTTTAAGGTAGCGGGTAATTCAAATATCTGCCCACGTTTTTTTTTTTTTTTTTTTTTTGTCCGACTGTAAGGGAAAATGGGGTACAGTGATATGCCCAGTGTTTTAGGATAATTATAAATTTCTAGCTGGCACTGCCGAGCTGGAAATAATGCGCAAGTCGATCATACTTTGTTGTGTTAGTTACGCATAAGGAAGCATTCACCGAGCCGCCATAGCTCAGTGGTAGAGCGTTGGCGTAGCTTTCGGGAGGTCGTGGGTTCGATCCGAGTGGCCGGCCACCGTGACTGAGTTTTTAACATAGTTTTTCCTGAGTCACACCAGGCAAATGCCGGAATGGCACCTTCAACACAGGCCCTGACCGACACCTTCCCACTTACTTTCCCCTCGCCTATACCGCCCTTTGCCATAGATACTTAAAGGCCATAAACAATATTCAGTTAAAGAAGAAAACAGTCGTGTGGCTCCGGTATCACACTTTTCAGGTAGATAAAGTTTTATTATTATTATTATTATTTCTTACAGAGCCAAATGATCCTAAGATCTTTTGCATGTCACAGTTTAAATCAATACGTAACTGAACTTTACAGAAAACAGTACTTTGTGGAGCAAGTTTTTTTGTACCGTTGCCAACTGTGTTACTAGGAAAAAAATATTGTTTTCAGGCGATTGTGGGGAATAGAAGAGGACATTGTAGGAGGGTGAGGAGATTACATTTGTTATCTTTAAAATAGCGTTAAAAAGGCTTTTTATGATGAATAATTACAAACATGTTATATCTGTTCGTTTGTTTGAATTGGGATTAATGTCCTAAACTAGCTTGTGCGCTTCTAAAGACGGGGTCTAGACATTTTGGTAAAGATGATTCAGAACCACTCTCCGTTTAAAATAGTATAAAGCTAGTAAGGAAAATAAAAAGTGCGGAAAAGGAAATACTTGTTACAACGTTCTACTTTCTAATTGCGAATATCAAATCTTCCTCCTTTAATGATATTCCCAAGAGTTAATTTCAAAGAACACATACTCCATGTTGCTCCTACAGAAAATATTGGTTTAGCGGTAAAGGGTAGTTGGATGAAGTCTGAATTTTTTATCTAGATGATTAATCATTTTATTAAATATTTCTGTAGCGCCCCTGATAATCTTTCTATCCTACTTTGACTATCGTAGAAGTCTATTGAAACACTAGATACAGTGAAATGTTCTGGATTTAACAGTTCTAACAATTCCTCCTCACACTTGACACAGCCTCCAACCTTTGGATATAGCTGTGTTAAAACTCTTCCATACCTACTACAGTGCTGCGGTCGAGAGATAGATGATTCAGCATCCGGGACACAGTCCTCCCACTAGCTCACTATTTCAACTAAAGTCACTCACTCTTTTTACAGATCATCACCAACGCCCGATTGCAAAAACGGTAGACCTAGGCTAAACTGGTTCTTTCCAAATTGATGTTTAAACCTAAGCCTTACTTCGACTAAGTCTAAACTCCGTCTGCGATCGGCTCTAAAAGTCTCTATAAAACTGTCACTAAAGTCTTTTTAAATAAGATATAAAAAAAAAATATGAAAATCATAAGATAAAATTAATTTTATGGGCGGTAAACAGCACTATGGCTTACGCCCGTCCCGGTTATCAAAATCTTTTGTTGATTTTTAAAAAAAATAACATTGAAATAAGTAAAATATATGAGCCGGTTAAGATTGAGTATTAATAAATAATCAAAATTCATCAAGTTAAAGTGGAAGAAAATTCTGAAGCTATTTTTAATATATACAAAGTAATCATCATATATAGCAGTTGTCATATCTTCTTTTTAGACCAAGTAATTTTGGACACACTTAAAAGCAAGTAGTTTGTGCTTAATTTGAATATTAATTATTAAAATTATATTTCATTTATGGCAACAAATAAAACATTACAGCTCCAGTTTTAACCTTTTTTTTTAAGTATATTTACAAAAAAAAAACGCATCTTTGATTTAATGTACTCATTTAATTTTGATTGTCGTAAAATCAGTAACTATAGTTCCGATCAAAAAAATATATTGAGGTATGCATACACTAAAAGTATGCATACACTAATTTTTACTTAGAAAAGTCACTAAAATGGCAAGTTTTTTAAAACAGTTCTGTCACTATTTTCAGTTTACATTCTTTTTGGGAGCCATGCACTTGACATCTTGAAAGCTTCATCGTGCTTCGGAATTGCCTTTCAAAAAGCTATGTCTTATCTCAAATATCATATCTGCATTTAAGAAAACTGATATATACCCCTTTGATTGATGCGTTTTCTTTAATGAAGAATTTCTTTCCACTTCAGTAATGGAATGAACGTTTTTAGCTTTTCGTAGTGACGTGACAATGAACTCAACAGATAATTAACCAAAGTAGTTTTTTGAAGATGTAACAAACGATCACCAAGAGAGAACTAAATGCGAATGTTAGTCCTGATTTATATATATATATATTATATACGAAGTAGAAATCAGTCTGGAACATAGTGCGCCTCCCCCCCCCCCTCCCTCCAAGTCCTTCAAATGTTGTAAATTTTCTTCATTGTTGCGAAGGAAACAAAACCTACGATATGTTTTCTAAGAATTGAGGGGAAAATTTTTCTTCCTAGTGCAGTAGAAATAGGGCAATATTGTGTGATACCCAAAATAAATTGGAACAAAGCAAGTTCTTGCACACAGCAAAGTTCTCATGTAACATACTCAAAATAAGTTCACGGGAACTGTCCGAAAATCCCAATCTAATATGTCCCTCCAATAGCTCCCAATTTAAAACTGTGTCATTAGATCATTATAGTGCCAGTAGGTTCCACGTGCACCCCCTTTCTCCTTGTGGACCAATCCATTTTTGTTCCCTTCAGTGTAAATGAAATTTATAGCGATGTTCTGGAAAACTAAAATTGGTTCTACCCCAAAATGGTATAAGGCTTTTTTCTGCCCCACCTCCCCTCCCTCTCAAAACATCCTTCGAGTTATGAGAGAAATGTGTAAAACTCACTCCTACTTCAAACCCGGCACTGTATTACTTGTGTTGGTCCAAAGTAACAGTAATTATATTTTAACAGTCCCCCGAAATTGGGGTCTGAAGCCCCCCCCCCCTCCCAAAGAAAAAAGGGGAACTGCAAAATGCAGGTCTAAGTAGGTGATATGGGGTATCAAATGAAAAGATTTTTCCGACCGAACATAAATATGAATTATTTTCTTCAGAAAAGGACATTAGGGATTCCAAATTTGGAGCAAAAATGAAAGTTATCTAAAACCACTTTTGATCGGAAATTGATCCAAGGCCTTTTTAAAGCTAATTTTAACGAATTATTTCAGAAAACTGAAAACCGAGCCGCCGTATATCCGTGGTAGAGCGTTGGCGTTGCATTCGGAAGGTCGTGGGTTCAGTCCCAGCGGCCGACCATCCAGACTGAATGTTTTCCAGGATTTTCCTCAGTCACACCAGGCAAATCCGGTATGGGACCTTCAACATAGGCCCTGGCCGACGCCTTCCCGAATCCTTTCCCCTCCCATGTCCCGGCCTGAGCCTCAGTTGCCTCAAGGCCATAAAGAAAATTCAAAATTGAGAAAATTGAAAAGCATTCAGCAGTTCGTATTAGTGTAAGAAAAGCTCTTGTTCCTCGACTTAGAAATTTTGCATCGGACAGTGGTGTATAAATGTTCCTGAAGTCGTTATCGATAGTGACACCGAAGACGGGAACACTCCATCAGTGATCGAGCGTTTAGATGAGTAGGCACCAAATGATATTTCAGAAATTGAACAGTTGGAGAATGTTATAGTGAGCGTGAAATTTGATGAGATTGTAAGCGACGAAGATTGTAAATATTTCTATTACTGTGTTTCCATGTGATTTCAAGTTTTTCATCATTTTTGTTTTACAAAGTAATAACTTTTATGATACTGCTTATTTGTATGAGTTTTTTAAAACTACTTAAATTTTGAAGAATTGTATCTTGGAAACTATAGGACTGAGAAAAGCCGTTCTGTCCTCGAATTGTAGCAAATTTAGGGTTCTTTAATAGTCAATATTCACTTTTGTCATAAAATTCACCGGTGAGGAGATATTTTGTGATCAAAACTTATTGACGTGTGTTTTTTTTTAACGAATTTTCTGAAACTGAGTTTGAAGAGCTGTATTTTGGAAACTATTGGCATGAGGAAAGCCATTCTGCGCTCAAATTGTAGCAAATTACGTCTTCTTTAATGACCACTTCTACCCTAAATCGCAACGTTTTAGAAAGAACACGTAAAAACCAAGAAAGGTTTAAATGTTCGAAGATTTTTTGAATATGGTGGCACGCCAAGATCAGAAACTTGAGTTTGTAATAAGGACCCCAAGATACAAAACATATCCAAAAATCATAACTCTCCGACTTTTTGCAAGGTAGAATGTACCAATTGACTACTAAAAAGACTGCTTCGGAGCCGCGATTTTGAAAATCGCAGAAATAAATATGTTTCTGTGATCGGAAATTATTTGATTTTAATATGTTGCACTCTGGGGATGTTATTATTCGTATAACGTAGGAGACGTTTTTGTTCCAGTTTGTTCTCGGTTCAGAGGTAATACTGTCGCACTATTCCATATGGTTGCGATATAGCGAGTGTAATTGAAGATCATATTGCCTGTTCCTCTTGGTTGGAGTACAGTGGTACAGCTTCATTTTTATAGATGTATAAAACACAGATCCAAACAGCATGTAAACATAAATAATACTAAAGATAGCAAGAATGTTGTATCGTGTGTATAGATTGAATATTAAAAAAAAAAAAAAGTTTACATACAATATTCAAATTTTTAATGCTTCACTGTACCCCAGTTTCCCCCCACACTGCGATATGTTACTCACCACTGAGCAGGGCATCCAGCTTACTTGCTTCGTTAGCAAATGGTACTTAGTTAAGCTACAAAAACCGTTATATTTGGTTCCTTCTTCTACAAGAAAGAGTGATGTAATTCTGCAGAACGATGAATTTGTATACTTCCTTAGGGTAATGAAGGAGTTACATATTAGTGAAGTTACGTGAATTGGTGTTGCGTAAAACTTAGCAATGGTCTTGGCAGTGAAGTGTTGAACAATTTGAGGTTGGTAGCTTTTCGATTTTTGAAGTATTTGTGTATTTGGCTCTTGTATGTTCTTGTGAATTTGAATTGAATTTTTAAAGTTTTTAGGCTTTTATGTTCTTGTATTGTGTCGTACGTTAGCAAATATATATATTTTGTAATCTACAGGACACAGGAGTGAGCGTACGGAAACGTGTGATAAAGATACTAAAGGACATTTGTATGGAGTGCCCAGAATTCCCTAAAATACCGGAGATCTGTGTGAAAATGATAAGACGTGTAAATGATGAAGAAGGTAAGGACAATGTAGAATGGCGTATGATTTTTTTCGTATACGCATGTCACCCCTTTATTTTACATCACATTCTGCTTTCTAGGCATCCGAAATAACGAAATTAAACATTTAAAATACATTCAACGTCATATGGCAGAAGAAGCTAACAGAGAATTATTAACGTCATTTAATTTTCTGTTCAGTAACTCAAGCTGATGCGAAGCCAGGCACTAACATTTCTACATCATATACATACAAGGTTCCATCATATATGTACAAATGTTTAACATCTTTCACAAATGTTAAACTGCCGGGTTCACTAACTCAAGGACCAGCACAAGGTTACTTTGCTTTAGTTGCTGTTGGAGACTGTTTTTGCCTTCTTTTCATGTTTACCCTATCCTACAAATTGCCATGCAGTCAACAGGCTTACTTTTAATATTAGAATAGTTTCAATTTCCTATGCCAGCGGCAGAAACGCACACTTACCAGTACGAAGTGATGTTTGAATTTAAATTTATTTCAATGATTACTCTGATGACCTACAAATCGCTGAATATTTTTGCTTCCAGTATGTGTCAAATTAGGTCACCTTAATCATTGCATATCTGACAACGCTCAGAGCCTACAGAAACTAAACAGCACTAAACAATATATTTTCTTCACTAATCAACATTATAATTACTCTTTTTTGAATTACACTTTCGGCAGTGCACCTCTTAAGTCATCAGTGTGCTTAAACAACCGACGAACATGCAGCGCAGAGTGCCTACTGTACAAACCATTAGAATTAAGGTATGTAGCAGGCAGGGAAATGTTCGGTATGTAGCAGGCGGACCGACGAAGTATCCCGTTTTTCAGCCACCAAAGCATTTCATCCACTTAAGCCGGTGTCGTCCGAGAGATGGTGCTGCGACCAAACCGAATTTGCAGTAAACGTTATATGGGGCCGGTGTCGGTTCGAGGGATAAATGCCGCAAGCAATCCGAAATTGCGGTAAACTTGATGAATCCACCATAGAACCGACACATAAGCGCTTCAGCCGCCAAAGTAGCTATCGGTCTGACAGCGTGTCCCAGCGAAATGTTCATAGAGTACCTCCTGAATTTTAGGATTTTATGTTAAAACGTAACCTAAAATTGAGTTGTCAAGGAAACTTCTTTAGCTCCATTTGTGCAGGGGGAATTTCTCCTTAACAGCAAGCATCTTCATTATGCTTATAATATTGATGAAACAGTTGAT
>JAGDQP010070452.1:0-10752 GCA_022664845.1 Lepisma saccharinum
ATTTTTTCGTGCACTATATTTGTTTAAAGATGGCGACTTTTCCAAAATATTCTTACATTTTCGTAATTCTTTTGTACTAATGTATGTTTCTACCAAGTTTCGTGTTTCTAGTCCTATCCGATTAGACAGTGTATTCTTTCAAAAATCAATTTGTCCACCATATTTATTTAAAGATGGCGAATTTTGTACAATTTTCTAATACGTTTGTAATTCTTTTGCAGTAGTCAACGCTTTTACCAAGTTTCAAGTTTCTAGTTCTAGTCGTTTAGGCTGTGTATTCCTTCAACAAATCATTTCGGCGGCCATATTTGTTTAAAGATGGCGACTTTTGTACAATTTTCTAATATGTTTGTAATTCTTTTGCAGTAGTCAACGCTTTTACCAAGTTTCAAGTTTCTAGTTCTACCCACTTACGCTCTGTATTCCTTCAAAAAATCATTTCAGTGGCCATATTTGTTTAAAGATGGCGACTTATAAAAACTTTTCTCATATGTTTGCAATTATTTTGTAGCAGTCAATGTTTCTACCAAGTTTCAAGTTTCTAGTCCTAGCCGCTTAGGCTCTGTATTCTATCAAAACATCATTTCCACGGCCATATTTGTTTAAAGATGACGACGTATAAAAACTTTTCTTATGTTTCTTCAATCTAATAATGGCAATACGTCTTCATATAAAATTTCAGTTCTGTAGCTCAAATGATGTGCAAAATAGATTTTATGTCGGCCATATTAGTTATAAAATGGCGACTTTTTAAAAATCAAAGGTAAAACCAAAATAAGTGCATTTCCTAGCTTCAAAACCAGTATACAACATTCACGTTTCGTAATGAGGTTTACGTCCTGCATCCAAACTTTTTCAAATTTACCCACGCTTTCGGAAGGTTTCCAGTTCGAGTTTAGTTAAATTGTATTTTATTCATTAAAAACACATGTTCTTTTATCTCAGTTTCTGTATATCTCAACGATATTCAATGATTTTGCTCATGTGTTCTATCTTTCTGTAATTTACCATCGTTTTCGGAAGCTTTTAGTACTATTTCCGTCAATATTACATTTTAGTCAGTACAATAGGTTCTTGTTTTTGTCTCAATTTTTTATATATGTCAATACCAACTTATATTCAACACTTGTGCAATTTACCAGCGCTTTCGGGAGCTTTTCTATGCAAATTCAGTCAAATTACATTTATTCAGTACAACAGGTTCTTGTTTCTGTGTCAGTTCTTGTATATGTCAATACCAACTTATATTCAACGATTCTTTTGTGTTCGTTACCTTTCTGTAATATGTCAACTCTTTCGGAAGCTTTTCTATGCAAATTCAGTCAAATTACATTTTATTATGCAAAATCAGTGTTTATAATTCTCTCAATCAAACAATATTACTACGAATAACAGGTACCTACACTTTTTAATATTCAGGAGTAGTTGAAGTTTCTTACATTCATGTCTCATTCTCACCATTACCAATAAGCACTTCGTGTTTTCTTTTCAAAATATTCATTTCTATTTTAAATCTCAAGTATTAAAAACTTCTCATTTTCAAAATTGTGTTTCCCTCTTTCTTTTTCATCAAAGTTAATTTGATGCTCCAGGCAATGACTTATTACCTCTTCTTGTGGTTTGGATCACAAATTAAAAATTTTTCTTCCAACTCTTTTTCCCCCCCTTTTTTTCAAAACTCATTAATTTTTTTCTTCGTGCAAAAAGGGAACAAGCCTTTAGGGGGAGTACGCTTCTCTCTTCATAACCAGGGAAAGGAGTGAGGATATTAATTACGTAGTACGTTTTATGTCGCAAAAACAATTAGCGAGCTGTCAAATCCGGGAGTAAATTTGTGAAAAACAAGAATAATTAATGATCATGGGGTACGAATGTATGTTGTCACTACTAATTATTTTTAAATATCTTTAAAGTACATAATGTATGGATAATTTTATTAAATTATTTCTAGAGAGCAATGTGTTTTATGTATGTGATAATATGTTGTAAACTGTATAGATAAATTGGGCTGGTACGCCTTAGGAATGGTTTGTCCCGAAAAAAAATTCTGGCTACGCTGCTGGATGTATGCCTTCGTTTATGACCATGGATGTAAATACGGTAGACGGATTGACTGGCCCAATACAATTAAGCTTGGTCAACTTAATCTGGATGATTGGGATTAACTTGCGTCTTATTGATTGGCCTATGCCTGGGTTTGTGGAAGCAAAGAATGGAGGAAGATCTATCTAAGGAAGAGAGGAGGAAGATTGGAATATTTTAAATATGATATTGTACGGAACGTGATGTTCAGTTGTTTTTTTAATCAATTACATCTGTCTCATGGCTTGTGCTGGCTTCAATTTCGGGTCACTAGAAGTAGAGCCGTCTCCCGTATCTAAATCCATGGTTTCGGACCTGTAATACATTTCGTTATTCCAGTTTGGAGGGAGAGAATATCCCTTTACTTACCTCGCATTTGGCGCCAATGTTAATGCTCACCTCCGTTTTACTGCAGAAAGAAAATTTCCAGAAAAAAAGTGGCGAAAAGATTTTTTTCAGCAAAGGTGGATGGGGAGCAGTGTTGCAAAATGTATTAACTTCTTCCCCTACTTCTTATTATTGATCGTGATTTTCCCTATGGAATTTTCAGTATGTTTAGGCCTGTATCCCAAAATTGTAGGTATTTTGATGAACCTTAGACTGTTACAACTCAAAGATAGTTTCTACGATATCCACGCGTACTTGTCTCCAACACGTTTCAAGAATTCTTATAGGAATTTTGTACATTTTATTTACTCATTGACATCGTTTAACGGGTGAGAATAGTATTAAAGAAACAGAGAGTTCCAAATTTGTATTTGCAGGGGGTAAGACGGGGAATTTCGCCCTTTGCATCATTCTATCCCCGGCTCTGATTGAGGAAAATTATACCCGGGGGAATCATGGTGGAGGGGGATTTTCTGTTTCTCTTATACTTATTTATTATTGAAAGAGCTACAACAGAGCCTTACGCTTCAAATATATTAGTACTGTACAAGTAGTTACGTGCAGCATGAAGGAGAAGGGGGAAAGTGGAAATTTCAGCTTTTACGCAGAGATATTTTCTTCTTGCGATCTGGCAAAACTGATTTTCAAGCACGAGGCACACTGAGGCCTTTTTCTCCTTGGTTTACGAGAACTGTGCTACGAATTACTGGAAAAAGGAATTCCTTGCTTTTTACATATCCCCTTTTCCTGCATTTTTTTAAAGTACCACCTGGAGGACTCTATTCTGAATTACATGAAAGTCAGCTATTCAATATTTTTAAGTCAATACGAAAAGTTAACATCTGAAAACTAGTCCGTACTCGAGTACAGTGTTAGGCTGGCTTTTCATGTACGCGTGCTTTACTTGTCATCTCTGTGAGTGACCAATAGAAATATTGAGACACGTGTTTCAATTAGCTACTCAGGTAATTCGCAAGCAAAACACTCATCTACCGCGTACAAGAATGCTGGACTTATAGGCTGTAAGTGTTAATTATAACAATACTCTTGAATTATGAAATGTCACACGGTTCTTAAGTTTTCTAGGCGAATGCCAGGAGAAAGGTCATGATCGCTAATTTTCCTCTACTTTATCCTAGTCTGAGACGAAGATACGTAAATGCCATAAATAAATTCAATTGAATGATGAATGCAATGGCGATTGTACAACTATGCTTGAGCCAAGGAAACCACACAGTTGCCAGTAGTTCGGGTGAACAAAGAAATTAATGCTTTATGAAGTAATTCTTTGTTCACTGTTACCGAGTTTTTACACGCATGTAAAATAAATAATAATAATTATTATTTGTGGTAAAAAAACAAAGGGACATTTTTGCTATTTACAGGCTATTTTCTCCTTACTGTCTGCCAACACTGTTGAGGAGAAAGCGGAAACCAATAAAGTAATATCTTTCCTCAAGTTCCGCCATTTTTAGACTCTTTTAAGCACATAAACGCAAAAGTTTGTGCATTGTTCTCTTTTTCTTTCCTTTTTTTTGCTAAAAGAGGGAGAAAAATATGGAAGGGTCCTACTCAAACTGAAATTATTTGTTCTTGAAAAAGAAAAATCGAGGAAACTTGCGGCTACCCGTGTGAACCACATTGGCTGGCACCGTCAAGTTAACGTTACGACGAAGCCTTACTTCATGTGGCAACGTATACGAAAGAAAATATTTTCCCATTATGCAAAAAGAGATAGGAAAGAAAAAACTAGTCGATAAAATATACAGCAAGAACGACTAAATCGGTTCCTTGTCGGATGCTGGAAAAAGAAGAAAAACTCTTATAAGGAAGAGTAGAGAAAAAATGAAAGCGACGGATAGACGCCAGTATGTTTTTATAAGAAAGACAAGGGGAAAAAATAGGAAATGCAAATATATTTAGCTTGTAACACGAAGTTGTGGCTTCATGGAGATGGCATTATTAAGTTTAGCATTGAATTTTGTTATAAATGTCTATTTCTCTCATGTTTATAAGTTTTGGATTGCCATTTTTTAAAACTAAGAAAACTTTTAAAGCAGTGAAAATAATTGAGCCGAAAGCATTTGACAAAGAGCAAGTTTGCTTCAAGATGAGTGAGACTATCTTGGTCTAGTCAAGCTTCAGCGAGCTCGTTAGGCCAGCTTTTCAAGTACGCGATAGCCGCGTGTTCTGCTGCGATTTATACGGGTAGTCAATTGAACACATCCAAAGATGTTCGAATTAGAGGATAGGCCAAAATTAAAATTATTATAATAACTGAATCGAAACGTCACAACCTCAGTCTTCTATCTTCGTGTACACAGCCACATTTAAAGAGAGAGGTAAAGACTTAATGTGAAAGTTTATTCGATGAACTTATGGTATATTAGTTATCAATCCCGACAGATTAAGGCTGGCTTTTCATAGAGGCGTTCGCCGCGTTCTTTGTTTGCGATTTGGCTGAGTAAAAATCACAAGCAAAGAACGTGGCAAGCACCTGCAAGAAAAGCTGGCCTAACATGTATTATCGTGCTTGCCATACTTTCAGGGAGTAACTTATCACCTTCACTGTACACACTAACTAAGAAGAGGGGAAATTTTTACTCTTTTTTTTTATAGTAAAGGTGTTTTCATTTTTAAAAAATGTATTGGATTTCAATCGAAAAGAGTGTTTTTGACGAAATACTCCCACTTCAGATATAAAATATGATCTTTTCATATGGGATTCCGATGCTTTACGGATGTAATTTACTCTTCAAAGTTGAAAGAGCAATTTCTCATCTCTTTCAGAGTAGTTCACATATCACAATGCAACATGGATGCTAGCTATTTCTTACCGCGACACCTAGCGAAAGACGAATCCTTACTATGAAGTTAATCGGGCATACCGGTAGTTAAAATGACAACAAAAAGGCCTGTTAATTTTTCTCAATGACAACAACATACCAGAAGACGTCAGGAGGAAGATATATACAATAAACATCTTTGAACGCTGTAATCAAATACCGAACGAGGCGATGAAAACCCGTTCCAAGGAGTCATCTCGCAGTTGCCCGGCTAGTGTAGGAGTTAGTGTGTTGCATGGCTTGCAGGACGAGGTCATGCTTTATTTTCATATTTCTTTTCGCACTTTCAACATTTTATTGAGTAGTTTTTTTTTATTTCCAAAAGATGGCATTTTCATCTCAAAGGAATGAAAATTTCACGATTGGAAATTCATCTAAAAAGATTACATTCTCATCGGAAAAAAAAGCTACTATAGGTCACATCGTATCTTCGAGCAGAATTTAACCAATTCCTCCTAACTGCTATGTTTTACTTAATCGTTTGAAATGAAACTTATGCAGTACTTAACATAGGCCTAGCCACAAGCACGAACATTTATTTTCTTTGCAAATAAGCATAAATCCTTTTAAAGCAGCGTACCAGTTCTGTGATCAAGTTCCTTCTGAAAATGGAAGCATTTATCAATATCCACCTTCTTTAAATGGTGTGATTATAGATGGTGAGATTCTGGTATATTTATACGAACCTTACGTTATATGAATCGTATATTTCTCAAAGGATAACAGTCCACAATATGACTATTTTTAGTTCTGCATTGTTTTAGCTGCACGTATTAACATTAAAATGGGATGAAGAAATAACTACCTTAAGTCGTATTGACTTAAAAAATTGCATTCATTGCATGCTCAAATAGTTTCTCTATGACTAGGTACAAACTGCATCTCTCTACGTGTAAAACTAGCCGAGTGATGTATGAAGTAATTTTTTAACATGGAAAAGATAGGACTTTCAAAACACGTAGAAGATACCCTTAAGAGGGGGGTATCAGTCAAGAGCTCATCCATAAGGACACGAGCTTATTCATCAGGAAAAATTTCCATCAAGTGGAATAAAATTAAGGATTTGGAAAAACTAAAGCATTATGTGCCTAGCGAGTACTTAGAATACTATCATAATATTTTAAAGTGACTTGTGAACAATGAAAGTCGAGACAGTGACTAAATTTACTGTCATTTCATGATTTGTCTTATTGAGAAATCAGTGTTATAAAGTTTAAAAGAATCTAGTTTAAAATGTATGCAATCAACATTAGGATAGGTTAGAAATATAATTGAATGCAAATAAAAGGAAAACGAATGGAAAATAAAGGGAAATAAGTCTTGTTCCTGTACTTTTTCTTTATTCTTTTTAAAAAGGGGCATCAGTCCCCTAACTTTTACTGACCAATAACATATTCACATATAACAACAGCGATACAGTATGATGACTCAGAATCCGTTTTCAACCATCAAACTTGCTAACTCTCATAGAGTTAATCTCACTTCATTTCTTTTTCTGATTTGTCCAAAAACTTATACTACTGGACTTATGCCCTTTTAAAAATAAACGATTCAAATAGAGAGTTAATGGGATGGTATCACAAATCTTCTCCTGCAAAAACAAATTAAAGGTCTTCCCAGGGTACATGCCAAAATCAGGATGACTGTTTCGAGACCAAAATGGGATGGTCCTGGTCGATTTCCTTTAGGAAGGCGCGACAGCAAACTGGAAAGGAATAAAAGCAATAGATTAGAATAAAAACAATAAAGAATAGAAGTTACAATACACCACGATAGAGCCCATACGTCACACTGCCCATTTCACGCAGATCAAAATTGCTTGAACTTGATCGGACAATTATTACGCCTCACCCAGCAGACAGTCTAGACCTTGCTCCTTCCGATCTTTGTTTTCTGTTTGGATATTTGAAGAGGCATCTTTGTGACAAGCACTTCACCACAACGTACAAGCTTAAAATCGCATGGAAGATGCCCAGGATGTCACCTATTCCTCAGAGTATATTCAGACTTAGAAAAAAGAAAGTACATTGACAGTTTGTATGGTCCAAAACTCCTGACATCAGATACGCAGAGGTAATATTATACGGTATCTGTTTAGCGGATAATCCGATGATGGGTATCTGCATTTTATCTGTTATTTAGTCTTTATCCACCATTGATATTTTCCGGACTTTATGTGCCATCTTCATTCCGGACGCACACATTAAACTTGGATATCTGGACAAAGTTGCACCCAATTTGGGCATCCGCAACTGGGTCCTTGGTGGATGAACGCTTTTACTTGTAAGCTTGTAGTCAAATGGACCCGGGTTCGCTGTCCAGTAAAGATACAATTAAATTATTGTGGTTCGGAACGCACTTTTAAACAGTGGGTCAAGTGTTTGGTACGTTATATCCACCCATGTGATGGAGGGTAATGGCAACCCCTCCTTAATCATTTTCTTGAACTTTCTTTCATGGGCTGAACAGTCAACGTTAGGCCTTAGCTTCTCACGTCTGGGAAGGGGGGATGGCGTCCCTCTGAGATAAGTCTTCTAGGGACAGTAATGGGTAAGGTGTACAGCAAAGTATTCGCCTGGTGAAACCGAAGAAAGCCATGAGAAATCTTCAGTGAGGTTGGCCGTCAGTGGGGCTCGAACCCACGTGGCTTCCCATTCCAGTTCCTAAGTATACGACTTTACCGACCGTTCTACGGAGGCTGGGTACAAACCACCTCGCCTAGGGACCTTTGGATCATAATTTTGGATCCAAGTAGACCACCAATCACCATTAGTCTATCTAAACTTCTCAAATAGAATCTGTTCAAACATTTGTTAAAATTAATACTATGGAGTCTGAGAGGGAAAGCTCTTTTATATTCCCGCGATTGGACGAATATCTTTCTGAGAATCAGAATGTATTTCACGTCCCTCAACAATCTTATGATTTAGCTATCAACGAAAGACACAGCCGAAGATAACGAAGAAAAAATATAAATAAATAATTCTGTCCAATAAATCGTTTTTTTCCCTTCGCTCGCCGAGACAACCTGAAGGTTTATATCTCTATAAGTATGTAAGTTGTATGGTAAGTTGGATAAGAGCAAATCATTTAGATCAGCAGGGATTGTGTTTCACTGTAAGATGAATAAAAAAAAAAGTAAATAAACGAAGGTAGATGAAACTAGGGGAGGAGAAGTAAATTTTTGAAGCATCATACACGGTTTTGATTGAGATTTTGCTCCAGGGGAATCAGGTGCATCTAACAAGGTGGTATTTTTGTGTTACAAGTGTGTACGTGTTCTGATTGCTTGTTTTGCCTACCTCACGTGGATGGATATTAGAGGTAGTGTGACTTGGTTATTCAGCTACATACGCTTACAATGCAGGAAGATTGTAGTCTCATTTATACTCCAATTGTTCGATGCTTTTTTTTTTTTTAATGTTTTCTTGTTTCTTAGGAAACAACACACACATATACACTCAAAATAAGCATATAGAAGCGGTTTCTGTATACGTACATGCCTAGAGAAAGAAAGAATTGTCAAATAGCCTGCCAAAGTGATTAGAGGATTCAAGTTTAATATTCAAAATTCTGAGAAATATTCTTTCCTTCCGAGGGTAATGGATGATATTAAGAACTGCCAGAAAAGAAGTATTCTTAATACAGTATGTTTGTAATTACATATTATTATTATTATTATATCAAAACTGTACGAGAGTAGAAGTCGACGCTTAAGATGTGAATGTCATGAAACAAAACCCAAATCCTAGTCTCATAAATACGATAAATGTATTCCATCTCCGAAGGACTGTCTCAAAACCTCCCGCCAAAAGCCCTTCTTCACATTCCGTCACTTATCTTTCATTTTGTGCAAGGAGCGTGATTATACTAGACAATATTCAAATGTTAGTAAACTTTTGACACTCAAAAACTAGGCAACCAAACGACGCTACACACAAAGATTTTGACAGGGAGGTTAGCGGTCTTGAGACAGTCCTATGGAAATTGACAGGTACTTTCGTGAAACAGACCCCAGGCTGGGTTGCAAGAAAATACTTAAGTGTAAAATCTGACTTAAGTCAGACCATCGAGCTCTACATAATACTGGAGTGACTACTTAGTGTTAAAGATAGACGACAGAGCAAACGTTTAAACTTGTTTGCTCGCTTCCAGTCTAATCCAATGTGGACCAAATTTTCAGTTCTAACTCAGTTTTATACGCTTCTTATCGCTGTGCGGCCTGTTTTTTAATTTAAGTAGTCACTCCAGTATTATGTTGAGTTCGATGGTCTGCTTACGACAGATTTTACACTTAAGTATTTTTCTTGCAACCCAGCCCTCAGGAGTTCAGATAGGGACGGCAAGACCAGGATTTTCGTGTTTTGGTGTGGGACGACAGTAGAGTAACAACGCAAATTTACCCCATGATTTAATTACGCATTAATTGAACACTTGGTTAATGCTTGAATTCTATAGACGACAGACAAATTCACTCCGTGGATTGACAGGTCGCTATTTGAGACACCCCTCCTTAAATGAATCTACGAATCAAGTTAGAACGAAGAGTTTCTTGGATGAAAAAATATAGACGACCCACAAATTTACCCCATGATTTAATTACGTATTAATTAAACACGTCCTTGTAGCTTGAGACTCTGGCTGTAACCACACAAATTCACTCCCCCTGAAGGCTTTTGGACGTAGAGAAAGAAAAAATATAGAAAAAAAAATAAAAAAAATAATGAGCTTTGGAAAGAAAGGGGAAAATAGTTGAAGAACCATTTTTAATTTTTGATTGAAACCACACGAGGCGATATAGTCCCTGAAGGCTGAAAGTTAATTTAGTTGCAAAAGTAAAAACAAAAAAAAGGAAACAGTTGGGTTTTTTCATGATCCTTTTTTTATCAGACAATACAAGAAGATCTAATCAAGTCACTGCCTAGAGGCCAACACCAAGAAAAAAAGAACAGACGACTGAATTCATTTATCCAGCTTGGCTGTGGGAATTAGTATTGAATTTGTTTAAGTACTGAACAGTACAGTATTGTAACAAGGCGTGTGTGTTATTTCGTGCGAATTAAGGAGACAATTTGTCGGTAAGTAAAGAACATGGATTTATCATAGAAAACATTTTTAGAATAATCATTCAATCACCGTGTTTAAGAAACATACTTTTATATTTATTACGCGAAATGAACTGATTTTGCATCTACGCAGCTACGTCAATCAATTGTCTTAAGTTAACTTAATTTTTACTTTGCCACATCACGATTTGGCTTTTTGTATGAAGATAAAATGCATACCAAGGCTTT
Source organism: Lepisma saccharinum (assembly GCA_022664845.1). Lineage (NCBI taxonomy): Eukaryota > Metazoa > Arthropoda > Insecta > Zygentoma > Lepismatidae > Lepisma > Lepisma saccharinum. The sequence continues at coordinate 10,610 of JAGDQP010070452.1, forward strand.
AACCGGGACTGGAACGTGGGATGTTAGACTCAATGGACTATTGGCACATACCGGTTGGCCGATAAAATGTTAATTTATAGAACGTCAAGAAAATTACAGCCACATTTTGTATTTATGCATGTTGATTTTGTACGTCAAGTTAC
>JAGDQP010070453.1:0-10751 GCA_022664845.1 Lepisma saccharinum
AGCCTTATGTAAAAGAAGGATCTCTAGCAGCATAATCTCTCTCAAGGTGAAAAGTCTAACGCTAACGGATTTAACCTGATCCATTTAATTTCCCCTAAATAGGTATTATTAAGTGGTTACCTGATTCTCCCAAACTCCAAATGACATTACATGACAACTACCAGATGTCGCTTTCGCTGAGCGGCTCCAATGAGGCGGAAGTAGATGGTATAGTCGAGAAGGCGGCACAGTTCTTCTGCTGGGGACCGTGGATGTGCTCCCCAGAAGGCCATGTACTCCCGAGAGTCACACTACTTGTGTAAAGCGATTGGTAAGGAAGAGAAAAATAACCTCCCCAGGTGCAGACCGTTCACAGGAGAGGACACTGCCCACAAGTGGACTTCTCGGCTGGGAGAGACTAAACATACGATAGAAACACTCAAATGAATGTCCTCGTAGTGGAGACACGTCTGCTGGGTTATTCCCCTTTTATGAGAGATACAAAATACCTAGCGAGCCTCTCTAGAGGGAGGAGTGAAGGCAACAATTAAAAGCGAACCAATTCTTGCAGATCCAAAGCGTTGTATTATGCTGGGTGAGGAGAGTACAAACATTCCAACCACCGTTGATGGCCTCATGCAACAGCAGACATTTCTGAAACTGTCGTATTTATACATGAAATAGCTTAAACACAATACATAATTTAGAAAAGGAAACTTATTAGTTCTCAATTTATCCTTAAAACACTAATCTTCAGGCTAAGAACAAATATATATTGTAACAATGAAATACAAGAATTTAGAATTATGACAATGTCACGCGTCATCTTCCGTACTAAGTCGTAACAACGAGGAAATATATCAGCAATGCCGTCTAGGTGATCGTGACTTACTGTTCCATTACGGGCTCTTAATCCCTAGACCGTCCAGCCACTTTACCTTGTTTATATAAATTATATCTCACTTCTACTACTTCACTCTAATTCATTACTTGTTTTCACTATATTCCTGATTGTAAACATTCCAACCAATCCACTAAGGGAATTCTCCAGTGAACTATGAACTCCCTTTTCTCTATAGTCCATCACTTGGTACGATGTCTCAATAGTAGGTTTTGTGTTTCCGGGTTCTTGCAATTCCTTTATGTGTTCCTTAACCTTGGACTGGTGACAGAAAGGAATTGTTTTTTTATAATGAGTTTAATATAATTGACTTCAATTTAATATACAGAGTCTCTAATTCTTTTTGGGTAATTTGTGAATACCCTACGATGCTCGATGAGAACATTGCAGAGCTTCCTCCGGTGATGCGTCAATTCAATCCAAAGCTACTTATATTTCATTTCCCGTTGTGCACTTCTTCTGGAAATTTCCTTCGTCTACAAGGTTCTCCTGTGTTTCCTGTGGTTATCTCCGCGGATAATCCAATCCACCAATTTCCACTTTGTATATTCCTTCTGCTGCAAGAAGCTGCATAGCCAGGATTTTATTTCGTGTTCCGGGTATCACGGATCTGTGCGTAGCTTGTCTCACTCCTCGGCATTCCGGGCTAGCATCTAGTCCGACCTTTGCATTCACTTCTTGACGTCTTTCACTTCACGCTTGCAGTCCACCTTAGAAAGATCTCGAGGCTCAGGAATATTTTCATGAACTCTCATCTTCTCGTATGACTCCCTCCTTGTGTCAACCATACTGACTATCTTCCTCATCTCACCTCGCTTAACATATTTTCTATTCCCATTGACCATAGGTATCTTAACACAAACTCCACGGATCTTCTTCAGAGTCAAAATCAATTTGAGCGTTGAATCTTTCCCTTATCCAATATCCTGCTTAAGTCCATGGGATACTAGAAAACGATAATATAGATTTACGTTATCTAGTACTAAGGGTAACACCACTTCGCCTTAAACATGAGTCCTTCTTCTCCTTGTAAAATCAAGTAATGCGATATCCGTTCTAGTTCGAATCTTAGGACGCGATAAAACACCTCTTATTCACTTCTAAAATTGCTCAGAGCATAGTGTGACCTCTGCTTCAGAATCTAATAATCCGTAAATCAAAGTATCTAATAGGCTCATAGGTCACACCTACTTGTTCTCACCTTCATTTCATAGGTCATTCTTACACATCTCTTCCAGGCACTCACTTCTCATGCACTGACGTATCCAATATTGCTCTCATTCTAGAATAATCTATTCCATATCTACAACTATTTACAGTTTTGGTTGGTCCTCTTTCTGCTTCCTGGTCCCTGACTTTCATCTTCAAGTAACCCGTCTGCCGGACCATCTGACTCGGTGAGCCCGTTGTTTCTTTGACTCTCGTTTGTTTACGGACCTTTTATTATCATCTCCAACGACTCCATGTCGGACTTCTTCTTCTTCTCTCTATCCTCGGGTGCTCATTCACCATCGCATGAACATTTACGACGCCAAGATTTACCACCTCTCCGGTATCTTCTTCGGACAGAAGGGTATCTTAGCTTTCACTCTCATCCTCGTTCATTTCATGATTCGTCTTCAGATGATCGTCGCTGATCATCGCTTGACATTGCGTCCTGAACATTACTACATTCATCTCAGCATGTTTTCGGGATTCTAGGTTTGGTATTTCCTGAAATCCTTTACTTGAAAAAGACAGTATTTTTTTTTCAGGTATCTCCTCTGGAATAGTTTCAAGTGTTCAAACAATGTCCAGGTCTTTAACAAGTCAAATCGGATAGTCTCGATGATTCTTCTCACGACTGGCGGTATCATATTGAATAAACCACTACGGATATGGACTTCTGAAGTTTGTGACTCTAAGTCTCTAATCACATTGTACTGATTCACCACGAAGTTATCTAAATTTCCATCAAACTTTTTGCTGTATCGTGTGTGTTTTAAGGACGTTAACTTTGCAATTGCTATATCTGAATTATAGTATCGGAAGATAGAATAGTAAAGGTCCTCGTACTAATGAAATACTTTCACATTGGAGTGGAACCAAGAAAGTACCTTAAACAAAGGTAGGGTTTGTAATCATTGACTGCGGGGTACTCCCATTAATGTAGCATCACTCTGGAATTGTAGCACGAATGCTCGCGCTGACATGCCCGTTTTTCCTGCTGAATATGTCGAGAAAGATCTCAATTCCGTCAACGTGATGTGGACGGTGCTATCCTGACTATCATCTGTTCTATCATTCTTCGGCTCACTTATTTGCACTTTTTGAAGCTTCCTATCTTGCTTTAACATACGACTCTCTCGTCTAACATAGTCAATACTTGAAGAGCTATAGCTAACATGTTCCAAATATACACTCTTGCCTTCATCTCCTCTGTATGATTAATAGCGAGTTGTTCTTTTTATGCGAAAGTTTTTTTCTCTCTTTCTTCAGGAAATCAATTATTATTTATATTGCCTTGAAGTGTGGGATCACATCACCCATTAACATTCATCGTTTCTGGTCCTCCCATCTGGGTTCCATTTGCATCTCCATTCTCTAAATGAACATCTGACTTCTTCCGCGTGAACGGATTTTTTCTAGGGGAGCCGACGAAGCTTGCCAACATGTTTGCTAACTCTTCTTCTAGAGATGTTACTCATTGAACTAGTTCTTCCTGCTCATCATGTCATTCTGGTTCGTGGGTCACCATCTTCCATCACTTCTTGTCGCTCAGTCACCGTTTTTAATCTCTCCTCAATTTCTTCCTGATTTTTCTTCAAAGGATTGACTTCTTGTTTCATTTGAGGTAAGACAAAAATAATCCTTTGCATCGTCTAGTCTACCCGAGACATATCTACCTTTGAATGTCCTTCTTTCCAGTGCAAGTCCGCCACTCGGGCTACTTCCATCGATTTTAGCAGGGCTATCGACGAGTCAATTTTTGCTTCTTCTTTCAATTTATTAATCCATCCCAGCCTTGATACACGTTGGGCATAATTCCGGTGCTATAGACTTCAATAACAACTCTCCTTTGGCATCCTGATACAAATAAAGGTTGTATTTCCCTTGATAATTCTCACACTTGATTTTCATTCGATGTAAACTTTCTTCAGTGTTTCTGTTGCAATACTCGTTCCCCGTCACTATAGTATTCTGCTTCAGCATAAATGAAGTTGGGCTTCCATCTGCTTCTCTCGTTTTCTCTTCTTAGTAGGATGTCGAATGTGTGTGCCAACATAATTACTCTGCCCGCACACACGGGCGGATACCCCGAACAAACACATATACACATTTATAAAATTAATGGCGAATATCTTCATCACCTACGATTCGTTGATGATATTGTCCTGTTTGATTCAAGTAAAGAGGAACTCCAAACCAGATTGAAGAACTGAGTAACGAGAGTTCGAAAATAGGCACTAAAATGAATTTGATTAAAACAAATGTAATGTGAAAACAGCATGCGTATATATTAGGCCTATAGTGGTGGATCACTATAATTTCTAGTCGTAAATATCTACTAAGACAATTTTCCTTTTGACGAAGAAGGATCAGAGTGGATTTTGTTTTTAGTAGTATATATAGAGAGATTTTGTAGGGTATTACATAATATGGGAAACCAGTCGTTATTTTAAAATTATTATATGTACAGAATTTGCATTATATGTTGATGTTTTGTTTAACTGTTTTACTCCCTAACTACTGTTTTATTTATAACGAAATTTAGATACAAAGAAAATTCATTGATACGTTTTTACCACTGATACCACAAAATCTAAGCCAAATATTTTCTGCACACGCTATTACATTTGCTACATGCACACTGTACGCTACAATCGTCGGAACTGAAGGAGAGCGAATAAACTATTTTATTATTTAGAAATTCCGATAGGAACGTTTAGTGGTACGTTAATACATAATTACCACCAAATAGATACCAAATATTTTCTGCACACGGAAGTGATCTTGATACTTCTACGCTGTAAGTGAGAATATTGGTAATTGAGAGAGAGCGAAGAAACTTCTCAATTTATTAGAAAAATAAGAGGCGAACATTTAATGCTACGTTTTTAGAACAAGTATCAACCAATCTGGACCAAATATTTTCTGCACATGGAAGTGACCTTTATACGTGCACACTGTAAGTAAGAATGGTGGGAATTGTAGGAGAGCAAAGAAACTATTTGATTTATTAAAAAAAAACAGATACGAACATTTAATGTTACGTTGTTATCACAATTACCACCCAATGTGGACAAAATGTTTTCTGAACACGTAAGTAATCTTGATACACACACACTTTAAACAAGAGTGGTGGGAATTGAGGTAGAAGGAAAAATACATTTTATTAGAAATTACGAACATTTATTGCTACGTTATTACCACAATTACCACCCAATCTAGACCAAATATTGTCTGCACACGGGAGTCAACTTGGCACACTCACTGCAAGTGAGAATGTTGGGAACTGAGGAAGAAGAAACTATTTAATTTATTAGAAAAATCAGATGCAAAACGAAATGACTTTAGTACATTAGCACGCTAAGCCAAATTGGTTGGTAATGTGAGAAAGCGAGGAAACATTTTTATTAGGAAGGTGATGTACTGAATATAATTTGAATCTCAATCTAAATGTGAATCTGTATCTTATTTTCAATGTGAACCTCTATACAAAGTTATAGTTCATTCGAATGTGAATGTGAACCTGAATGTGAATCTGTATCAAAGATGAAATTCATTCGAAAGTAATTGTAAATCTGAATGTGAGTCTAGCTTCTAGATTCACATTCTTTTGAACGTGAATTTGAATCTAACTTCAGCCCGGTTTATTTATAGTTAGTAAGTGTATTTTATGGACCTTATTTCAAAAGTGTTTAAAGTGTTATTCTCAGGGGAAAATAACAGTTGTGAGTTAGTTTGAGAGATTATTTAAATAAGGGTCGTTAGGGTTTTCTTTTGGGCGTAGTTTTGTCCACAATACACACCAGTACTACTATGCATTCACTCCTGATTTCTGCATGTGTGTTGTATGTACAAACACCCATTCTGAATGTTAATACATATGTATTATTCAGACGTAAATTTATTTAATTACGAGCAAATACCGTCCTGCTGACTATCCCGAGTTAGGTATCTTCGTCTGTTGGATTTCCGAAAGATTGTTCTAGGTTTATGTTCGAAGATTGTATGACTTATGTAGCAGTCTAGATCAATTGCTGTATTTGAATTCAATATGACGAACACGAACACCAATACTTTTTTATATGGGAAAATGTAGCTCTACTCATGCGGTTTACTCGGGAAAGATTTATTGATTGCTGGATTTACATTATTATGTTCTAAGTACACTCGCGAGGTTTCTGGATGTATTCACAAATTAAACATTTTTCAAAATTTTAATCCTGTATTTTATACCGAAATAATTATATTTCTGGTTTTGGGAGAAAATTTCTTTCTCGTGGATGCATACTGAAGGAAAATTCTTATTTTTTTGTATTCCTGTAGGTTTCAAATAGGCTCTAGCCAGATGTTTTTCTGTGTTATGTATGTACGCACACCGCTCTGCAGGACTGAATGCTGTATGATGAATCCAGATACCACTATTTCATAATTTTGACAAAATTAGACAATTCCCTGATGTATTAAAGAGCAGGGCTCTGGTTTGTTGAATTTCTGTTCGTATCTTCTACGTTCACTTCTGACTGTTGTTTTTTTATGTATGCACAGCGTTTCTCCGGTCTTGATTCTATACGTTGAATAAAAAACACACGATCTTTGTTTTGGACGAAATTAGATATTTTCTGTCTGTATCCTGCGACAAGATTCTTAGTTCTAAGTATTGCCCTTGTTTCCGTCTAGGAGCATCCACTCTTGTTTTTGGAATTGAAGCTATAATTAGAAGGAAATAATTTTCAACAATAATATGTTATCATATAGATGAATTTGAATATGATACTAAATCAATTCGGGGCAAATTAGCGCTGTCCTATCTGTCTCCTGATAGATGACTCTTAGTGGTATATGTTGTCTTAGTTTCCATCTAGGAGCACCCAATTTTGTCTTTGGACTTGAGGAGTTGGTTGAAACACACAAAAAAGTCAACCGTGATATTTGCTAACTTATATATGGACTTGAATATGATGCTAGATCGTTTCGGACAAATTAACGCTATCCTGTTGGAACCTGTGACCGGACTCTTAGTTGTATGTCATGTCCTTTTTTTGTATATGTGAACCAACTTTTATTTTTCGAATAAAAGAATTATTTAGACGACAAACAATTTTCTAAAATATATTATACTATCCTATCATATTCACATATATATATATATATATATATATCAATGTGAATATGATGCTAGATCACTTCGGGCAAAATTAGCGTGGTCCTGTCTGTGTCTTAGGAAATAACCATTACTTGTATGTCTTGTCCTTGTTTCCGTCTAGGTGAACCCACTTTTGTTTTTGGAATTGATGTGTCATTTAGATGACACAAGAATCGACCATAATATCTGCTATCATATGAATTTTAATATGATGCTAGATAATTTCGGGCAAAATTAACGCTTTCCTGTCTAAACAAAAAATGGGACAAGGCTCTTAGTTGCATGTATTGTCCTTGCTTCCGTCTAGGTGCTCCCACCTTTAGTTTTGGAATTGTTGCGTTATTTGGATGGCAATTCTTTTTAACCATAAGATCTGCTATCATATATATGAATATCTGTTATCATATATATGATGCGTTTTTTAGACGGCAAACAATTGTCAACTTTATGATCTGCTATTTGAATATGAATATGACGCTTAGTTTACATCGGTAAATATGTATGCAATATACAGAACGATCCTACCACAACAACTACTTTAATTATAAAACTTTACTTCTACCTTATTTATGTACAATGTAGTGGAAGATGCAACGAAGCTCAAACAATAGTAATAATAATTCCTAGGAAGCAAATCTCTCACATACTTAGTTATACTTACATACCTTACTTACATAATTTAGTTGTACCCGAGTGTCTTTTACGTTCATCTCCTATATACATAGTAACAAATGCAAACTCCAAAATTATTTACTACAGGCAAGTGATATGTTTCAGTTCATTATTCGTTTCCGTAGTAGAGCTTCAAGATTCCTCTAGTGAAGAAAAGCTTAATTCCTGAGTATCATCTTTGCTCGTATTAGCTCATTATTATGCTCATTAATTGTTTCTAATATTTCGAGAATGTTGGGTTGTTTAACCTTACGTAGCTTTTTTTATTGTGCCTTCATTAAACGTTAAAGTTATTCGTCAAAAAATAATATGAATCACACTTTATGTAAATTAATCACACTTTTCTGCTAATGATATTTATAATTCAGTTTACCCATTTTAGAACTAATATACTTGATAGAACGGATAATGAAGATATAACGATCATGCTGGGGGTCGAGGTGACGAAAAAATGGGCATCTTGATTTTGCCAGCGGATATCTAGATGTTCGTGTCTACGAAGGTCAATCAAAACTCCCCAAACGGTATCCCAGGGCTGACAGGGAGGTTGATCGAAGAATCCAGGATGGGTGGTGAAGGTTTCTTGATGATTTGAGTTAAACCACAGTTGGTAGCGTGGCCGGGTCAGTACCAGAAGATCGATATAAAGTCATATGCTGAACAGCTGAAAACAAAATAACTCTAAAATTTATGCCGGGCGTTCCTGTATGAGTTCTACTGTCATTGATGGCAAGAAATTCTTAATAGAAGGCCGACATCCTGTTTTCCCCCACACAAGGAAATATTACCATATGGAAGCCACTACGGCTCTGACCGGGAACTGAACAGAAATCAGAGACCGTGGAAGTCATGCGAAGAAATCCCAAAGGGTGCTCTAATCAAGCATCAAATTCACTAAACTAAAAGACATCGGTTCTAATTTATATCGCTAATGGGGTATCAGGAAATAATCCGAAATGAAAACAAAATATTTTTAAAAATAGGTAAAAAAAAATATGTAACCAAAGAAAAATAACGAAATCGCATTGACATCTCTTTTACATTAGATAAAATTTCTGAAGCAGGAATTAAAACAGCTCATACCGATATTCTGGATTTATGCAACCATAACTGCAACTTGACACCCTTTTGTGTTGTAATCTGCACTAATGACAGAATCAACTATTTCCACAAAGTTTAAAAAAATAAAAATTCAATAGACATTAAGCATTTCACAATTATCAGAATCAATCACATAATATAGTTGGATACACTATAGTGACGAAACAATATCGTAATGACCAGCGTGTATTGCTATCACGCGGACATTGTATAAACAATAACACACATGTTTATCGAACAAACATGTGGTTATGCAAGTAAACAAATAATACATACACATTGGAGCAGACGACGGTCAACTCCTCAAACTAACACCAGATGGAGCAAATAAGAGGAACCACCCCTACATTCACCTTTAAAAAGGACCTGCACAGAGCAAGAGCCATCACTCATTTAGCCCGGGTGATTAGCTCCTCTCCTTCAACCGTTCGCAGTTTGCTAAGAAACTGGAATATCCTAGTACGTAGTTCGCGAAGGAACTATTACTATCCCGCACAGGTAGTTCGCCAAGGAACTGGTGTGCACTCTCAGACATAAATCCTAACTTAATATGTACGTAGTTCGCCAAGCAATTGGTACAACCACCTGACACGTAATTCGCCAAGGAACTGGTGTGTACTCTTACCTTAATATTCTCCGTAGGTAGTTCGCTAAGGAACGTGGTATTCTTGATCATGATTAAAACTAACCAATCCCGAATGGCAAATCGCATACAATACAAAACTTTTTTTTGGTGGGGAGAGAATCTTGCCCGCGGGACGACTGTACATTACAAAAAATAGTCATTAACTTCTCAAGTATCCCGTGAGTAGCCCATGAAACGACTTTGCATATGGTCGTCAAACTTATTGTGTTTTAATAAAACAAATCTCTGCATATATACTAGTTTTAGCTGCAAAATAGCTTATGGTTAAGTTATTTGCTTTCTAAATGAACGCGAAAATAACATAAGTTAGAGTGCTTGTAAGGACTTGAAAGCTTTTCTTACTAGTGAATAAAAATATAGTAACTTCATTTCATGAAATGACTAAATGCAGACCGGGTGGCCGTGCGTTCTGCGGCGGTAGGCCAATGGTATGAAATTCCCGGGTTCGAGTCCCGGCAGGGTCATGGGTGTATATTGTAAAATCTAAGGGATGAACCGTGACGGGCCGAAGTCCAAAGTCACTAAACTGGCCCATATAAAAATAAAGTTGACCAAAGATGAAATGACTAAAGTGTGGAATTTTCGAACAAATATCCAAGCTGTCTCTAATATTACGCCAAACTGAGTCTGAACTTGCAACAGCTTCCAGGACATAGCGAATAGTGAATATTACTTTCACACGCAACTGGCGTGAATTTGCTTTCTTCTGACGCTGGTAAACACAATGTCGATCTTAATAAGTAGGGAGTTAAGTCCGATGTAGTGTAGCGCTTAAATGTTGGATTTCAGTTCGATTCCCAATTGTCACTTTTTTAAAAATATACATGTGCGATAATGATAGCCTGGTTGCGAAACGCAAGTCATGGGCAGTCTTGGGATTAATAACTACGTGTGTGATCGTAATAATGATTAAAATTGTTTCATGGCTAATTTCACTTTCTCTGGATTTTCTCCTTTCTTATATTTTATCGTGTTGTCTCTTCCTTTGGTTCACTTTTTCTGTTTTGTTCGGTTATAAGTAGTCTATGTTTGTGTACATTATCTCTCTATCCCTCTGTCTATCTCTTTCCCTAGAGAGAGAAAGAGAGATAGATGGAGAG